>JAOXYH010120117.1:0-10351 GCA_028566455.1 Botula fusca
GAATATAGGGATGAAAATTTAGAATAAATTTTTTGTGAGAAGTTGAAGGAATATAATGCAAACTTTTGAAATACATATGTTTTGTCACTGATCTATTTTTGACATTACAGCTACCATATATAACAACAATATCTATATAAAATCCCTCCTCAGACATATTACAGCTACCATTTATAACCACAGAACCCATATAAATTCACTCCACAGACATTACAGTAACCATTTTTAACAACAATACCTATATAAAATCACTCCACTGACATTACAGCTACCATATATAACAACAATACCTATATATATAACCATTATTTGAACCATCTGTTTTTACTGGTCAACTCGATCTATTTCCTTCTACAAAAGACAATTAGCCATGATGACATAACCACTGCAGAGAGAACACTAAAAAGTTTGTTAGTAGCTTTAGCAGATTGTATTGTAGAAATAATGTGACTTTCAATGTCCATCAACTGACTCATCTGGCATACAGCGTTCGTAATTGGGGACCTCTATGGGCTATTTCAACATTTGGATTTGAAGGCAATGCAGGAAAACTGGTTAAAATGGCTCATGGAACACAGCACATCCCAGACCAAACTCTAGCGGCGCTCATTCAATTCAGCGGTGCTAGAATTCCACTAGATTTTCGCTAAATTTCTACCACAAAAACAGCAACACTACAAGTCCGCTAAACTCCGCTTATTTTCCACTTATTTTATAACGGAGTTTTAGCACAAAGGAAAATCATAACAGAAATTTCCGCTAGAATTCCACTAATCCAAGATAGAAAAAAGGAGGTTCATTGTTGTGCCGGCTCGCAAGAATAAGGGAGTGTTCATTATTAATGACAGGGGGGTCGGATATTTTTTCGAAATGACCGATAAAACTCTGGCGACCCCCCTATCGGGACGGTTAAAACTTTGACGATCCCTTCCTTGAATGGTCAAAACTTTGATGATCCCCCCCACGCGCAATAAAATAGATTAACTACCGGCAGGGAACACTATGCGCAATAACATTTGATGTGCCAAACAAACTCTTAGCGATGGGACGACCAGAAAACAAGAGGCCATGACCTCTACCACTGCATGGCTGAAGTGAAAAACAATAGTTATATTATGCTTCATTATTAGTGAATGCTGAATACAAAATCTTGAAATCTTTGAACTTGAAATCCTGGGTTTCCAGTTTTAATGTTGATCTTTATATCTGTTTTCAGCACTACTGTACCATGTCCGGGACAGGTCCACCGGACGTAATGTGTTGGCTAAAAGTGTCACCCTACGTAAAGACAATCCTGTTGAACCTGCATTTGTGTTGCAGTCAGAGGATGGGCGGTTGCACACAGCATCGACCATTTGGTTTAAAGGTAATACAGGCCTCTTTAAAAATTAGTTTACAATAATCATGATAATAGAAACACAAAACAAGTGAAAAAAAAAGAAAAACAGAGCAAAACAGTTTCACGGACTTTACACCTATGATGGTGAACCGTGGGACTAAACGAAACTGGTTAATGTGTCTTAGGTAATATCACCACTAGTAACACTAGCGATACTAAATATCTTCATTTTATCTATTATCAAGGTGGTGAAGCGGGGGTAAACCAGTACCTCATGACTATGAGGAGCCTGTTGATGAACTACCATGTATAAATCAAGTGAAAAAGGGAAGAAAACAAAAAGGTTCGAAGACTGACCAAAAGCTAAGGAAAGTCAGTGATGGAATTCTGGTTCTAGACCGACCTGTGTATGTGGCGAAATGGCGATAAAAACCGGTGCCTGTCATCTTACGATCAGAGAATGAAGATGGAACGTATACGGTCACTGCGGCAAACGGCGCAAGCAATAACACTATCAATTTCTTTCAATTGATATGTCACAAAATATTATCTGACCACAAGGTGTGTAAATTTACTCAGCACAAAATCTCTATTAACCCGCCCGCGTATAAACAATGTCAAAAATTAGTTTGTTAATGCTGTGAAGTTCAAGATTTGTCATGTCATGTTACCAGAGGAAGGTATACCGCTAGAAAGCACGTTTAAACGCACCATTTCCATTGAAAGTGCATGTACCAAGTCGGGACCATTACGCTTATTTACACTTTTCCAGTGATTTTGCCTGTCGTATGGACTTTCCAATTTTGACTATTCCCTTTTGACATTTACCTTGGAGGTCAGTAATATGGTTATCACTTTTATTTAAATGATTTGGGATCAGTAGGTGTTTAGTCATCATCAAATATGTCTTAATAACACATAACCAGACACACATGTTTATCTTCCCAGGACAGAAGTTCAGTTAGTTTCAAATGTTGATTCCGTGTAGAGTAACTGGATGTGAAGTATGAAAAAAGGTAGTTACATGTTTGTAATATCTAACAAATGCAATATCTGATACCTGTTTCGTGTCAAGATAAATGTAGCTAACAAGCCCGTTAATTTTACGTTATATGATTACTTTCAAGCTGATCTTCTCATACGAAGTATGTTTTAGATGTTGAAGCAGAATCTTCACATCCCACTTAGCAATGTAATGAGGCAATGCTGGCGTTTAAATTCAAAGTTATTCGTCCTGGACAACCACATTACTACGTCATCCATACCATGTTTTAATGACTTATATAAGATAAGAAACTTACATCCACTGAAGGCGTTATCGTCAGACTGCACTGGCTGCCCTGATAAAAAAAATCGAACTAACCAGAAATCAACAAGATTTGTTTTTTAAAAGAATGGTAGGTATACACATGTTAGAATTTTTCTTGTATTCCTAGTACCACGTATGTCCCATATATATCCAACTCTGTTTGGATTTGGATATTTTGTCTAAAGAAGTTTAGAACACATTCTAGCATGATTTCTCTTTTATGGTACACAGTATTTTCATTTCTACCTGTCGTTTTTATTACATGTCTGTGTATATTCCAGCCACCAATATTGTTTATACACATCCAGAGTCTCTTGTATAAAGTTTTTCAAATTCCTGAGTTCTGTTCAAATGGAGGTTGTCCAGGTCCTATACATGGTGTTTCTGCATTCAGTGATGTAATACATGGTTGTAGATAGCAAAACGGACAATTGCATCCCCTATTGGTTCACCCGTATACTCCTCGAAATGTCATCCTCCCTTTGTATTTGTCACTCATCTTCTGATGTCGGTGATGATTAATTATCATGTGTTATTTGATCGCGTCTTTTTGGTGTTCACTGAAACAATAAATTTATTAGTAGAAAATTTTGATTGAGGATTCCATCTCGCCATGATTTTTTTTATCGTATTTTCTTCAACATTATAATTTTCTCATTTATTTAGCTAGATTATTTTATTCAATGAGTGTTCAACAAAATTAAAGTTAGTGGATTTTCAATAAAACAAGTATTGATCCTTACCATCCGAATGATAATTCCCTTCACTGGGTGCAAACAATGCATTGACTGCCGCCTCTTGCTCTTTTGTCATCTTTATTGTGACCGGTCTTCTTTTCTCAGCCAGGTTTATATTTTTACTAAGTGGAATGAAAGAAAGTCGCATTGCATTTTTGATAACCTTATCTATAAAAAAAATAAATTTGATACCCTGCAATATCCTGTGATTTTGATTGGCAAAATGATATAAAGAGGCAAATTCAGATTCAAATCTTGTACATTTTGAATGAAGTATATGTTGTATTCATGAGCTCTGTACAATTGTGGAGTCTCCGATGAATATTCATAACAAAGAAAAAATATTAGGTGATATTACAAGTGAGGTTAATAATGTACAGAATAAGTGCAGAAAACATACGAAAGATGGCTCTGTGAAAGTATTCATGTACAAGAAAATCCCGAAAGACATTATATCTAGTATTTGACACTGAAGTGAAAAACTCACATTTGAAGTGATATTCGGAGAATTGAAAAGGAAGATGAATGCAAGAACAAATTTAATACGGAATGTTTACAAAAAATTGTGGAATTTTACAATAAACAGCAAAATGATGAGATTATTTCACCAAAAAGGGATAGTTGATAAAATACAAGCTGTTTAATGGGCTTTTGAAAGAGATGTTTTCAGTCCCTCGATGAAAGGGCTTATTGAAATTTGCCTCAATTTTGGGATTTCACGGCACCTGAATCGGTCCCAGGGGCTCTGTCTACAGAGCAGTCCGGGCGCGTATCCACAGTGGTGGAGGGGGAATGCCCTGTCGATGCGGGGTAGGCAGGTCATAATACGGAAAGCCTGCCGGTAAACCATTGTAGCCACGCTCCATGCACGATAAGGATCCCTCTATACATTTCAATACGAGTAGGCCTGTTGGGCCGTATAGAAGGCTAAATTTCCAGTCCATTCCCATCTTTAACTTGTTCTCGTCCTGAATATAGCTGAAATATTGCTGGCTGGACATTAACCTCATAGTAATCAATAAATCTATCAATTTTGCTTAATGAAGCATTGATAAATTCAGTAGTGGTTGAAATCTTGTGTCCTTCCCATACATTCAGAAAGCGATGCAGTGATTAATGAAAACAATCTGATAATTTTAGTGTCATATTATTTTGGTATTGGAAGTATTTCTAGACTGGTATTAAAGTAGAACATCTAAAAAAAACTCTAATAATACAGAACAGAAGCTCATTTATTTCGAATTAACAATAATAAATAATTTTTCTCATTGACTGAATAGGTTAAACACCAATTCCATCAGTATTTCAGCTATATCATGGCGGAGGAAACTGGAGTGCCCGGGGGTAGCCACGGACCTTAGGCATGTAACTGTTAAAGTCATCACGTACATTTGCAAGGTATAAAAAATTCCAAGCATTATTAATATAGATATGTATAATTTATTCCATGAATTGCACAGTGGTGTTCCATAAAGTTGATGCATACAAAAATGTTTATTAGTTTTCTTTCACGATCCACTCTTGATCCTTGTGCAAGGGTGGTACCTCTATCAACTTTTGCTCACCAAAAAATCTATTTTTTAACATATTTTGGCCCTCTTTGAGCAAATGTCCTTATATTTTTATCAAGTTTTTCCTTGTATGTTCGAAATTCATAAGACTGAAATGATGGCTGATGGGAGATGAATCCGTCATCACATTCTTCATCTGTGCTCATTAAGGCCGATGCCAAAACATTTCAAATGGTGGCCTCCTTTGACTCACCATGATAAGATATGCTGTCTAATGACCTCCTTTTAGATTTCTGAAAATGAAACCAAATTTCTTCAATCTAGCATGTATAAATAAAATATGGTGAGGTACATAGTTCCAAATATTAGTAGGAAGGTTAAAATTTATCTCTGCTGTTTACATCGGTGCAAGAAACCACTCGTGTGAGTAGTGCAGTAGCCTGTATTGCTCTGGCATAACTAACTCTCCTATAAATGTCTGTCTGCATGTTGAATACATCCTACTATTCAAATCTGAGTCTATGTACTAAGTAATATCAACATGAATTTGCCCATTTGACGGAATTTCTTTTTCAATAATAGCAGCAATCTTGGATGGGGTAGTGCGACACTTGAGGCAGGACTATGACATGTTGATGAACTTTCGTGATAAATGCTTGTTGAAATGGGTTGTTTGTGTGGGGATCTTTCTGGAGAAATCTTGGGCCTGTATTGAGTATGCTTGTTGAAATGGGTTGTTTGTGTGGGGATCTTTCTGGAGAAATCTTGGGCCTGTATTGAGTATGCTTGGTGTAGATGGATGTTTTGGTGGTGATCGTCCTATCCTTCTGACAGTGCCACAAATCGTGGTGGGTGTATTGCTGAAATGTGGTTGTTTCTTCTGGTATCTCAATTTTAACATCTATGGAATTGACTGAAGCATATCCTGGAAATGCCTGTTTGCACTCTTAGTTGTTGAGTATCCTTGATGTAGATGGATGTTTTCGTGGTGATCTTGACTTTCTGACAATGACACAAATCGTGGTGGATGTGTTGTAGAACGCGGTTGTTCATTTATCATATTTTCTTCTAGTATCTCAATTTTTAACATCTGTGGAGTCGACTGAAGCATACCCGGTACCCTTTTTTGCACTGTAGTTGAGTTATATATCATGACCTAATCTGCATGAATTTTTGTCTGTTATTTATTATGGAACATCTGTATGCAGCTTTTGAAGTACTGAACCTTAATTAGCGACCGAAACATTTGTTTATGATTTTTATATCTAATACATTTCCACAACTGTTATATTTTTTATATTATACAGTGTCGGCAATTGGATACATTCACATTTCAGAAATTTCCCCCGCTTTTAAAATAAGACTTGCAAATTTAGATTTACATCATGTGTCATTGTAACATGTTTTTATTGTACCTTTTGTACTCAACCTTTTAATAAACGCTGAATTACCTTGATTGATTGGCCCCTGTGGTGTGCCTGGGGTATTTAAATGGGCCCTCCGACCCGTTTGCCATGGGTTGATACCCGTGTCGGAAGAATGATGTCCTTTTGCTAGATTGATGTGTTTGCATGTATTCAGATTTGTTTGGCATAGCCACACTAAATTGATTTATATGTATGTTTTGGGTATGTATTACCCGAAACACGGATGTGAATATGTTTGATGTTAGTTTCATTTAAACGGCCGTCTGGACTGGCCCGACCGAGATCAATCGGCTTGTGACGCCAAGCCCTACAATTGATTCAGTCAGATTCTTGTAGAAAGCGCTGCCTGATAGGTCAAACAAGCAGAAGATACTTCGAATGGTTGCCTTTCCCGGAACAAGGGAAAGGATGCAGCAAGGCATTGTTTACAATTTTGGAAGAAGGGCACACAAAGGAACTTAAATACCAAGTTTAGCTTAAATAGGCAAACTAGTTTGCTTAAAGCTGAAAAATGTCAGTGGCCATTGTGACCACCCTCCAGACCGGGTCATCACAGATAGTTCTGGTAGAGGATCATGAAAGAAACATTACCACTAAGTTTAGTTGAAATTAGCCAGTGCTTTCAGAGACAAGTTTGATAAATTTATTATGACAGACGAACAGATGCTAGATGATTGCAAAAGCTTACATGCACCTTAGGTCCAGGTATGCTAAAATAGAAATGTGCTCCACTAGGACATGTACAACTTTAGGCATACATGTTTACATGAGAACATGCTTGTTTAGTAAGTTTTAATTTTGTCAAGAACATTGTACAAATAACATGTGACAATGACAATCTATATTTGCTGAATTATAATAATAAGCTCATATTTCAAAAATCAAACTGCACGCTGTCATAAATTAAAACCGTTTGATTGCTGAACTGTTGCAAAAACTGAAAATATAGCCCCCTCAACTGAAATTAGTTAACATCCATTACATGCACTTGTCCAATTTATAAAAATAATATACTGAAGTTTGAAAGATGTATACACGTGTATATTTCGAACAAAGCATCAGTACTTGAACAATTTCTAGAGCATAATAAGTTCACATTTTTGAAAATCAATCTGAACTTGATGTTATCTGATATTAAAATGGTGACTAATAAAAATACTGCTAATGAAGCAATCAATATTTTTCCTTCAATTCCAATATCTGTATTTTAACGTTGGAAACTTTAAAGAATCAAAAGTATAGGTCACGATATGCATGTAGATTGTATAAGTGTCACACTGTTCATGAACTATCTGTTCATACTCTGAACTTACTTAATATTTGATATCCTGAACAATCTGTTCACCACTAACTTAACTTTTCATATGCTGAACTGCCTTATTCATACAGCTGTTGTTTTCACTTCTCAATATAGATGTTCTTCAGGATTTTGTATGATTCACACTTTACAAGAAACTTGTCCTGTGTCAGAAGAAGTTTTCAAGGAGATCAGCATTTTCTCTGATGTTATCCTGCCCATGTTTTGCAATGAAGCCGCTGAGTACCGAATTGAAAACTGTCAGTCTGTACACCTTTCCTTCGTTACATTTCATATACATGTAATAATGCTGCAAAATTTGCATCTTTAGTTTCATACTGCAAAAATTGTGCTAATGTACATGTCTGTATTAGAAAACTTATATCTAAATTTTTTGGAATGTTCAATTCACCAATCATTTCGATCCAGAAACTGATGTGACTTACAATATTCAAATCAAATTTCTGAAAGCATAATATCACAAATCAAGAAGTGAAAATGTATGTTATTTACAAACTGAATCTAGAATACACGTACATTGCACGTAGTTGACACCTGAATCTAGATTGTATGTACATTGTATTAGTGTCAAACTGTTCATGAACTAACTATTCATACTATTTAATAACTGATATCCTAAAAAAATCCGTTACGCCTTTAAAGAGCTACTGCTCACCAAGGCCTGGTTGAGCGATACAGGCTCTTTAAGAGACTCTTGTTATGAGATGTTTTCTCATATTTCTTTTATAGAAAAGCTGTGTATATTTAATTAATCACTCATGTACATGTATATAATTGATAAATTTCAACTTTTACATTTTTCGTTTAGACTGAACTATATCGGTAGCAAGATTCCAAGATGATATACGCATATTAAAAACGGATAAATTTTGAAATTTCATTATTTTTACTAGTAATTAAAATCGCTGCTTTAATTCAATTATGCATTAAGGTTACGGAAATTTACATTTGACCCTCTCGTAATCTATGGGAATGGCTTGCACCATTTGAATAGCTTCATTCAACCAACAGTTCCGTAACTGGTTCTGAAGCCCAGATGTTCTGTGTATGGTATCCGACGTCATTTTTGGTTTTTTCCTGTCGTTATCAACAAAAGTTCTGTCATGGACAACTGGTTTAGTTTTTGGAGGATGAAATATTTTGTTGGTGATTTGGTTGTCTTTTTTATTCCAGCTTCTTTGCTCTGCATCAGGATCTCTCTGACGTTTTCTTTTCCTTGTTGTTTGTAGTATTGGCAGAAAAATCTTTCACTCTGCCCTTAATTGTCACATGCATTTTTCTGACAAATGACCCTGGCCTAAGCCTTTTCTCTTTTCTGAGTGTATCCTGTTTTGACTATTTTAAACCAATTTTCAACAGCTGAATTGGTGTCTCTGATGATGTTTTCCCCTGAAATAGTTACATCCAGTGTTGAAGTATATCGCTTCAGACCCCCATAGCAGAATTCCAGTCCAGAGAGGAAGAAGGCAGATATAATTGTCTTATAGAAATTTGTAGATTCCAGGGTTATAATATGAATTGATGGTGACACCTGAATCGAAACTTTTGATTTTCAAATCGAGTGTTTTTCTATTAAATGGCGAGGCGTCGCGCATCGGTGTTGTATTCTTTGCTATATGATAGTCTGTCTCTCGTTTTGAAAGGCTTCATTAGGGATAGTTGTTGCGATCTTTTCCATCTTATCTTGCAGAAACAGTATGTGCCATCATCAGAAATGGATAAAATCAAAGCATTGAATTTTTTATCTAAAACTTTCTCATTCGTTTTATCAGCATTGTCATTAATCTGTTTGTCCAATGAAAATGGTTCAATTGTAAATTGATCGAGCAATTCATCCCTATAAAACAAAAATATTGCCTGGCTGAGTTGACAATGATTTTTTTCACATTTTACACTTAGGGCACATCATACTAGCGACTCATCTGGGCCTGTATTGCTCATCTGGCTTAATACATGACTGTAAGTCCATCTTGCAAATATTCAAAGGCAAGTTGTTATAACTAAGAAAACTAGATGGACGCAGTCGACAGACAGCTGATTCCCACGCTTCCCACATTTTGTATCCTTGGTGTTAATTCTGTACGTTTACCATGACAATTTCTTTCTCTATAATTCTACCCCTGTGGGCCAATTCACTACTATTGTGCAATATGACGCTAAGTCACATCAAAGAGATTAAATGAAGTTACAATGTCAGCATACAGACTTTAAGTAAAAGCCTAAAGTATCTGGCTTACAACTGGAGTCTTTCTTGTATATGTCTGATACTACTGAAATTGCTTCCTTATTCCTACTAGCCATTTTAAAACTGCAACCCTCGTTTAAGGTACGTCCTTTTTTATTCAATACACGTTTTGTTGTTGTTAAGTGATAGTTATGATCATTTCTAGGCATTTTAGATTTTCTGTTTGGAAACAGTTGCTATATCTTTCTTTTCTTTGTCTTCTTACAGTAACTGTTTAATCTACAAATATTGTATGCCCTGCCTAGCGCTTGTAAAACCTTTTTCTTTTTTTGGCTCTGTCACCGTTTTAAAATGTTCAGTATTGTTTAAGATATTTATTTCTTTTATTTTCCTCCGTATAAGTGTGTCTGTAGATTCTTCTGTCATGTGTTTTTCTTTCATTACAGTGAAGTTCGGATGGTGGAACATCTGACGGCGGAACAACCATTTTAGAAACAATTATACATGTAAATGTTATAAGATCGG
>JAOXYH010120227.1:0-10350 GCA_028566455.1 Botula fusca
TGTTAACTGAACTCGCCTGTACAGTCGATTCCTTATATCAATTCAGGTCATCATATGTTCATTAATACAATGGGATAACGGGAAAAGTAGATGAAAAATTAAAATAGAGGCCTAAATAAAATAAAAACAAGGTTGATCATATTTTCTTTAGATTTCATTCAAACCATTTTATCTCTTTCGGGCAAATATATTAACCCCTCCTTTAAAGTCCAAAGTACACTTAAAGTTTTGATGAAATGCAGAGTATTCTTTAAATTTGAAAGTGAGTCTCGAGTATAATTTGACAACAATTATAAGTACGAACTGTTTGAATTCTGAGGTACTCAAGTGTCAAAGTACAAAGTAAAACAAACAAAATGACATCATATACATCACCCAGAAAATTGCCATCGGAACCGAATCCCAAAATGAATACCAACTGGAAGTCTGCACGCCAACCATAATACCAGATGAGAACGTGGATACTGGGTACCTGACCTTTACATAATCTATACAAACTGAATGACAAATCCAATCTTTATCACGAGAAACTTACAAAAATCATTCTATGGAAGACAATGCAAAGTGCCTTTAAGCCATACTTTCGCTGAAACGTTTCATTGAGAAGGTTAAAAATAATTAGTGATAATGGAAATGAGCGAACTTTTCCATTCCATTCGTGATGGAGGTATAATAAATTTTAGTTGTGAGAGAGAGAGAGAGGTGTCAGCATTATAAATTAAAAGATATATAATAGGTCGTTTTGCGTTCTGAAAGCACACAGACTCGTGTACAAACAAACTGTAGGCAAAAACAAACTGTATAGGTAAATGATTATAATAAAATAATAATGTTTAATTTGAATTACTTTGTTGAATGTAAGAATACTGATTTGTTTTACTCAACGTTTTTGAACGAAAGTTTTACTAAAGACAATTTGTTTTGACTCTTAATATGAGTAATCTGTCTTTTGTTCTTTTTCACTGATTATCCTCGATATGTTCAAAGTTTTTTTTCACAGTAGTAATACTGTTATAACTTTTTAGGATGACTGTGTCGACTTGGTACTCGAATTCATAAATCCCATTGAAAAAGAAAAGAGAAGAGGGATGTTTGTCGAACTGAATTGCCGTTCCTTACAACTTGGTGATAGAGTGCGAAGAGGACCCTATTGGATACACGATGACCAAGACTCTAACATGGCTGGAACGGTCGTCGGACAGGCCCATACAGGTACTTTTTTTCTGACTTGTCTTTATACTTTCATTACGATGCTATCGTTGTCAGAAACAAACTTCTTTCTTCTCTAGATTTACATTTTGTCATGTCATGTAAGACCAGAGAAGCCATCACTGAAACCAAACTTTAGTCTTATTCCGACGGGATGTGTAACTTCTTAGCAATACATTTAAAATCGGGAGTATGTCTAAACAACTCTATAGATATTGCTTTGTTTATCTGATTAGAAACGCTGCAGGAAGCTTTCAGTGGTTTCTATTATTCATTAACTGCCTTATACAGTCAGATTCATGGCTGTAGTATTAATGCATTATTATTTTTACAAATGATACAATTGTGCATGATAAATATCGACAACAGAATACCAAAGGAACAAGTTCAAGGCAGAATCCTAAATACGTGAATCCAGAGACAAGGCAAAAATGTGCACATAAATTACGAAAACTAGAACATGACAGAAAGAAAAAATCAAAAACATTCAGCAAACAAACAGAATAGAAAAAGGAAACATGAGAAACAAAACACTAGAAATGAACATCTAAAGATGCATATCTAATGAGAGAGATAAACAGAATTTTGTAAGAATTTCACACTCTGATGAGGGTATATTTAAGTAATACCTCCACCCTGGGACTTTCAGGCCAAAAGCAGTGGCATCGACTCAGTCGTTGCAAAAAACAGTCAAAGATACTGATATTTCGTGTATGTACTGGACGGACGTTTCTAGAATTAACGTTATCGGCGACGCTCGAGATAAAGGTTTGGGGTGCCAAATAAGAAGCACTGAAAACTATTGGTCCAAAAAAGTGCTGTCAAATCTAACCATGGATATCCTGCAATGACGGAGAATAACATTTAGTTTCTGTATACATGTAATTCTATAATTCAGTGACAGACACACGAACTAGCAACAGCCGAAACTGCAACACTAAATATTAAATTAACATTTTTTAACCCGGCCGATGCAATTTGATGATTTAGTAACACGACGGTGCCACATATGGAGCAGGAACTGCTTAACCTTCCAGAGCACATTGAGTTCACCCCCGGTTTATGGAGGGGCACATGTTACTCATTTCCTGTTTTTAGTTTCTATATAGTGTTGCTTGATTGTATGTTGATTGTTGGGTTCGTTGGTTTGGCCATTCACGGTCTTGTCTGTTGCCTTGTGTGTGCGAGCTTGGATTACAGTTTGGTATCTTTTATATTTATTACTTTTTAATGAAACGTTTAAAGCATTATCATGAAAGACAATGCCTTTGACTGTGGATATATTATTTTCATCATTTGTATCAGAGTAAAGAAGAATGTCCTCAAGACACTAACCCTGATTGTTATTGCATAAATGATGACTGTTTCACGGAGAAGTTTACCTTCGACGTCAACAATTGTTGGTTGACTGTACCTATCAACAAAATCAACGAAGAACGATATACTTTCCATGTGACCACATACAACCATGCTATGTTGTCCACATCACTGACAAAGGAGGTAAGTAGTAATTTCATTGTAGCAACTGATAAAACTAACAGTAATCTAATAGAATTAATTACAATCAAGACTAGTTTTCAGTACCAAGTAACATAATTAACGTAACAAGAGGCTTTTCACTGAAATCTAAGAACCCTTTGTGTATGAAAATGTTATATAATTCGAAAGTGGCGTCATCCTTCAATCCACTCACTCCATTTTGTTTATGTCTTAGAACTAACCATTTTAAAATCGAATACGTTGCTTGGCAACTATAATCATAACGTTTTCCCTCGCTATCACTCGGGATAAATGTGACTGAAAACAACTCCAGCTCATATTTTTGCCACAAAGTACTTTCTAAGTTATCTCCGGAAGAAGCCCTATCTGTAGGTGCTTTTGGCTCACTGTATCGGTCATTTTTGGGCATATGTTCGCTTTATAATTTTTGTAACTGTAAGGGTCTTCCAAAGTTTTTGCGCCTAACACAATTTTTGTAACAGTAATAGTCTTCCAAAGTTTTGGTCCCTAACACAATTTTTGTAACAGTAATGGTCTTCCAAAGTTTTGGTCCCTAACATCGCTGACGAGTAGTAAATTCACGAAATGTGCACATGCATAAAAATCAGTATATATAGAATCGCTACTTCGCTATTTCACGTCTTTTAGAATGTTTTTTTAGAAAAAAAAACTCCCTCACTCTTCCTCCCTCTCCCCTGTACGACTACTTAATTTTAGGCACCCCCCTCTTTGTTGAATTACAAAACAGATGCAAAGTTACCTGCACAGGATTAGAAGCTCCTTTTTGCATACCGGTTTCGTCTGCCACTAAAAGTGGTCGCAACGATACAGTTAAAACTTGCTGAAATTAGCTTAAAACATATTTAGACAAACAAAGAATCAAATATTTTCAGCACAATATTTTTAATTTCAGCTGGGAAGTGTTTTACAGTTTACTGGCATACAGCAATGTACGTATTCTATGCTCTTCCAAGAACCTTACAACATTACATTTTTAGAATATCAAAATAATGTAACACAGCACCAATGCGTGAAACTATGGATTCAAGTAGATTAACGAAACGCATTGCAAATGGCGTGTTACTACATGTACACAGCTGATTTAACAGTGTATTCAAGCCTATCTTTTACAGCAAGAAAAATATGAATCAATTTATTACATGAAGTTTCGAATAAAACTGGGTCGTTGAATAAAATAACTCGTGTGGAGGTTCACAATATTGCTTGGAGTATTTGATTAGTTCCATAACTTTTACCAACGCACTGTTTGGCTCCATTGAAGAGCTTAGGCTATTTTCAATGTATTAGATATGTTTTATGAGATTTGATCATGCTTTCCAAGATTATGGTCACTAAGCATATCTAATGAAGGTTAATCCAGAATATCGCTTCACAAGCAGGTAAACCTACAGAAATACAATACACAATTCAATGTTTCGGTTATTGTTACAATAAACATTTGCTGTTTATTATAAGATGTGGGTTGCTGGTTTTCAGGCATATATCCCATAGTCTTTCTATTAAGCTTTAAATATAGTCAAAAAGGTTACTAGCTTTCGGAAATAGAATAAGCAAATGAATGTAAGTCATTCACCTTTTACTAGTTAAATATGATTTTTGTGTAAAATTTCGTTCATATAACCTTGAAGCTTGGTGTAATTTCAGATTCAAGTCCCATAAATGTTACCGTAATAAGCCAATCGGACACAACAATCACCATATCATGGCGTCTTATTCCGACATGCTACGAAAGAATACGAAATGTCGTCGTCATCAAGAGGTCAGACAATACCACCAAAACGATTAATGTTGACAAGGAGTCGACTGAATATACCATTCCTGATCTTGATCCGTCCTCTAGTTACAAAATAGAAATGTATTCGGATTATGGGAATGAGACTCATTTCGTACACAGTGCTGCGACTTTGGGCGTTTCTGCTAACACACAAGCTGCAGGTATTGATGTATATCAGTACTCCGTTATTTTCTAAAGTCAAGAGTTTTTGTAGTTACGTTGACAAGGGAACTTTTTTTGTAAATTCTACAAGGTTGATTAAATTTGTTGATTGTAAAACGATAACTAGAATTTTCAATACTATTAAACAAAGAAATATAACAATGCAGGTACAAAGCTGGAAAATGCATTGATGAATTATGGAAAATGGTAAAGAATTAATATAGACGGCTAAAATTAGACCATAATTGCGAAATTCTTCTTCCCGTGCAAGACTTAAATTTGGGAAATTAAATGTATTGTCACTAACGATACCGTATCTTCTTTTCAGCCTTCGTGTTTCCACAGTATGGATTTTATGCTATAGGTGGCGGTAAGTTGTAAGCTTACTTGGACAAGCGTTATGATCTAGCGTTATGATGGCCTATTAAAGAACCATGTTATGCTGAAATTACCAAAAAACATAGACATAATTAGTTTCTTGTATGTTTGCACGTACAACAGGAGACAAATACGGCGCATTTTCATTTATTCACGTAAACAGATAGAGTATTTGTTATACATATTTGACGATGAATGTTCATGGTATCGATAACTCTTTATGAGTTCGGGTAGTTCCACTAGAAATTAATATTAAAAAATTTAAAGTAAATAGTTTGCCTTTCGTGATTATTGTGGAAATAGCTCCAAATTACACTTTATGTCAGTCAATTTAAAAAAAAACAATATGACTGGGAGTTAAACGTACAGCGTCCAACATTTCAGCTATATTCAGGATTAGAACAAGTTACTCAATTCAAATTCACGAGTTTTGGATCGCTGCTTGAACATGTTGCTTCGGTATTCTGTTGCCAATATTCAAAAATTCTTATAAAATAGTGGTGAGATAACCGAGGCGACGAGTTTTGATTGCCACTGGAAAAGGGGAGAGATGGGTAGCGGCTGGAAATTTAACCTTCCCAAGAGGACTACTCTTATCAATATATATAGAAGAGATCTTCATCCTGCATGAAGTGTGACGTTTCTCCAGTTTGTCTACAGTGGTTCAAGACTAGACTTTCCGTATTATGCCTTGCTACCCTGCATCGACAGGGCATTCCCCTATCCACCACCCTGGGGACGCGCCCGGACAGCTCTGTAGACGGAGCCCCTGAGAACCGACACAGGTGGTGGCAATTTCAAAAATAAAACTCTTTTTCAATATTAAAATACGCAATGGCAGGGTGAATTGTCGTATTCCAATTCTTTTTGTCTATGTTTTGTCTGATGGTTTGAAATGCGAAAACAATACGACGCATTTCAAAGAAGCAAACTTGACATTGTAAATGCTTATCAAACATGTTTCTCGCGTATAGTTTGAAACTTAAAGTGATGATATGCCTCAAATGTGTTTTATTTCTGCTTGAAGTTATAGTACTTGCTAATTCTAAATTATTGACAATTACATTTAATTCTAACGTTCTATTGAAGGATTTTTTAATTCTTGTGTTTTAATGTAGGATTTTTTAATTCTTATGTTCTGTTTTAGGATTTTTTTTAATTCTTATGTTCTATTGTAGGCTTTTTTAAATGTAGGATTTTTTATTTTTATGTTCTATTGTAGGATTTTTTAATTCTTATATTCTATTGTAGGATTTTTCCTGATTCTGCTAATTGTAGTCGTGGTGTTTATAGTGTTGGGTAGAATGGGGAAACTGCAAAGACTAGAAAAAGTCAGGAAACGCGCCACACGACGTATAAGCGCATTCCGGAATACTTTATACAACTTGCGAAATGCCGACCATGCACCTAGGAAGAGTAGAAATGTATGGCTTCGTAAGATACAAACATACACTGGATTAATAAGTGTCTTCAGACCTTCCACAATTTATAGAGTTTTAAATATTATATTATGCAAATAGTACACATATCTTTCGTTTGAGTCCACAGTTATAATGTGTGAGAAAGTAATGAAATATATAGTGCGCTGAAATGTCTTTCCATACTGAACTCGATAAACAAAAAATATTTCGGTAACACTGTTTCTTCTATATAATTTTCGTTTCCAAGGAGAGTGGTTTAGGATTTGATTTCTTATTGACATGGGGTACATCGCTAAGAATACGCTCGAGCAAAATGCGCTGGCTTTTACTTACCGTGGGTAAAACGGAACAACGTATTCGCAGCAAATGTGCTCATTTCTTGTTTCCGGGAACACACAAGACTTTTTCAGAGGCAAATTTTCATGCTTGTAGTCATTCAGATATGATAAGACATAGCTCACTGCATACAAAAGACTTGGTAAACCGAAGTCCATCTCCCTATCCATTTGTTGCCATGCTCGTCACAAATAAATACCAACTTCAAAACATGTCATTGAATTAAAATAAACGCATTTCTATTTCGTTACGCGATATTGTTTTTAGTCATTATTCCCCTAAAATTGGCTGAAAATACAATATTTAGTGATGAATAATATTTTCGCAAATATGACTTGCCCTCTTCATTAAGCAAAATTACATATTCGACGAAAGAAATTATGACTAACCCTTCCAAGTCGTCTTCTTATCTTTATCTCCAGTCACAGACCAAAAAACAACGGTCTTGATTGTTCAAACTTTATAACACGCATCATAACAAGCTGACCACTTGTGCACTTTACATTTAGCTTTCTATGCACTGAACGTATTCTATTTATTAGTTGAACAAAGAACATTTATTATTTTCAACAAGGCGAAAACATTGCCTCAGTTTTTCTTAGTTTTATGCTAAGCGATTGTTCATCGTTATTAATAAAATCTTGGGTTTGTTGCATGACGTCAAATATATACATGTGGATATAATAAATAGTTCGTTTTCATTCAAACTCTTCAAATTTACATTTCCACTCAGAATCGAGCAGTGTCGAGGTATTTTGACAATGACGTCCATTTTTATGGTGACATGCAGTTTGAAGGTGATCAACATTGGCATATTAAACGAAGGAATTTGTCATTAGAGGAAGAGATAGCCAGAGGGAAGTTTGCAATCATCTTTAAAGCTAAACTTTATACCAGCAAGAATCTTGAGGAAATTGTTGTTGCAAAAACATTACATGGTATGTCTGTGTCTTTTATAGGTGTGAGAGGTGGTACAACAAGGCTTAATGTGACCTTATTATTTCTATCTGAGAGTGAATTTTACATATTAAATTCGGTTCCATGATATGAGGTCACAATGAAAGCACTCATAATCGTTCTCATGAAATTCATTAAATGTACCCACTTTCCTTCAGCATATGTGAAAAGGAAATAGATAATAACAATACCATGTACATTTATTACTCTCATTATCTCGAACACATTTAGGTCGAATTTCCGGATGACTCGAATAGAATTATTGGACTCGGAATAGTCATAGGCCCATACATTTACTGGTAAGTCTAATTTTCGATTCGGTACTAAAACACTTCAATTCAACGCAAGTTTGCATCCAAGTTGTCTGTGTTATTTTATTGCTGTCATACATTTCCTGGCATTCAAAATTAGGGTTACAAAGCCATATATTATCAAACATTGTCAACATGCTATCAATAGTCGTTGACATTGACTTGTTTATAATGTTTATCTTAAAGTCTCCATTGCTTTGCAGAGGATTGCACTGAGGAACAGAAAACAGAAATGAGAGCCAAAATACATTTCTATGCAACTAAGGTCGGGCACCATGTTAATGTACTGGAATTCAAAGGTTCTGTAGAGGATGATGCACGTAAGAGGCAACATGCATATTGAGCAAAATAAAATCTTGTTTTAACATATACAGTCTGTACTATTTTGTTTGCTTTGTACATTGTCAAAAGAATTTTTTTTCTAGAACTGTGTTATTTACAGACTGAATGTACATGTCCAACATACTGTCAGTTCTAATTATTTTAACAAAATGATACTGCATGGATAATATGGATTCGAATGCAAATTCCTTGTTACATGCTTTTTAAAGTCCTTTGGTTGGTGGTTATTTCAGTATATAAAATAACCATGGATTATGCATCTTATTTTTACACGATAATTTCGTCAGATTCACATCATTTTTCACATAGGCGGTTCTATGATGGTGTTGGAGTTCTGCAAGACCGGAACCCTGAAACAGTATCTGGATACTGTAAGGGATTGCTTTAACGCTGATGTGTCTGACCGCTTAGCCAGAGTGGCTTATGGTATCTGTCTAGGAATGGATTACTTGGCATCAAGGGAGGTAATCTGATTTTAGTTAAAAAAAAGTAGAAGATTCTTCTGTTACATGAGTATTTAAAGCTGAAATATTTTCTAGTATTGTTCTTCAATTTCCTATTAAATACTCTTCTGTGTTAAAGCTGCTATGATGGCAAGTACTATAAAAGTATGACTTTTTGCGGTGTTCTAATTTCCACTATTTTGGCTTTAGTGATTTTTCCGCCAAAATTATTACCAGCGAATTACTTATTTCTAATTTCAAAGTTTTGGTCCCTAGCATCGCTGAAGAGTAATTATTTTACGAAATGTGCACATCTGATGCACCAAAATCAGTATGAAATTTATCACACTATGTTTCAAAACATTTTCAATACAAATAAAATGTACATGTGAATCCAGCATAAGACACCATGGTAAATTTTAAATGTACACAATGTACCAAAATTATACAGTACAGTGGAACTTAGATCCCTTGCACTGCAATGGCTAAAACAGCATGGATCTATCAAGCCTTTTTTGTTGTCCCTTCACTCAGATTTGAACATACTTCAACCCCTATAGCTCAAATTGTTTTTTTCGGTCTCTTGAGCCTTTGAAGTTCAACTGTACTTATGATACTTAGGTGTTAGAAGCCAATTGTGGTACTAAAAGAAACTTTTGCATTGGCTTGTCAGTAATAAGAAACAATCACTTCCATAAAATACAGAAGTATACAATAATGGCTGAAATACCTGCAGTATATTCTGACAAGAAGTTTTTAGAGAAATGGACAGACACGTGCACAAAACTCTTACTATTTGCCTACTGCAGCTTTGTTGTGATGGGGAAAAAGCTGAAAGCAAAGGTAAAGGTAAACAAAAGCTATTAAATTACTTACTTTTGAACTTGTTCTGGGACATATATATATTCCATGGGGACTATTTTGGACAATTCATGCAGTGTTCGCACAAATCGTAACTTGGAACTAAATTTTGAGCTGAAAATATAATTTAATAATTATTACTAACTTCTGACAGTGACCTTCCTTTAGTGAAACTGGCCTACAGTAAACTTTGAACAAGCCAACTCTGTATAATTGCTCATTTTGTCCTCTGAAAGGACTCATCTTACATGTTTGTTCACTGATGTATGATAATTCATTTTAGAAAGAAAGTACAACATGCATCCATTAGTCCCTACTATATAGAAGGCATGTTCTCGCTTTTACAACTTTTTGATAACAGTTTTTTACAACTGAGACAAAATATAAATCGTCAATGAATTGTGCATCTCCCTTTCAAGGTTCACGTCTACCATTTAATTCCTTTGGGTATTCTTTTTAAGCCATACGATTTTAAATATAGTTTCCTGTACTTGACTCACTGTAAGATGCAACAGGGAACAAAGTAAGACCGATAAATGGACGTCAAAACAGCTGAATATAGAGACTCTCCGTTATGTCCTTTAACTTATGGGACAGTATAATTACCTTATAAATGGTTTTGTCATCAAGACGAT
>JAOXYH010120337.1:0-10349 GCA_028566455.1 Botula fusca
CGGCGATTTCCTCTGGGCACTCCAGCTTCTTACCCCGCTAAGATTGACTACAACGATAAAATTGAAATACTGCTGAAAACTGCATCGTATCTACAATCATTCAATCAATCCATGTTATTCCCTATAAAGCTAATAAGTTTCATAAATATCGAATGAATTGGATACGTATTTTGAAACAGTCTACATAATTGAAATATTTTCTGCATTTTTATGGATTATTAGGTATTTCATTTCAGCTTATTAAATATTCAACTCCTGTTTATCACAAAGGATTGTTTCTTTGCGCACAAGAAGTGAATTTGCTAAAGAAGTATCAAGAAAAATAAGTTGACGGTCGGAGGGAAGTAAAATGGCTAGTGTAATCTTTTTGCTTGCGTGGCATGTGGTATCAACGAATGCGTTGGACACTTACAATCAGAAATTTGCAACAACGAAAGGCAAAAGTTTAGTATCAGGCACAACAACTTCAGTAAAGGCTTTATCAGCCATAGCATGTACTGCACACTGCTCAATAGTCAAGACATGCTGTGCAGCCAGTTACCGGAAACCATCTAGGCAGTGTATGATGCACCACGACTGTAGCGATTGTCATGTCGAGATGACAACAGAACAACATTCCATGATCATTCGCAAAGACGGTAAATATACAACTTATTTTAATCATTCTCTGAAAGTCTCTCAAAGTACTGAGGAAACTCATAATCAAAATGATCATACTGTTTTGACTTACAATGGCAACCAACATCATCATTTACAGGTCACTGATTGAAATATTACATATTTTTCATAGCGAAATAGTGCGTTTGTTGCAATTCATTCTTTTTTGTCAGAACGTACTATTTATATACTTTAATTTGTTTATATGAAGGCATACAACCTTTAGATGCAATAGATTTTTGTTAAATTGAGACTGGTTTGATGGTGTACGTTTTGTTACGCACAATGTTGGACTGATTTGATTTTGTTTGCGATACATAATTTTCCCTCGAATTACAGGACTTCCCGGATACTGCATCGCCGTTCTTGTTCATATTTTTATTTCAGTGAAATGCTAAACGTCTTCAGAATGTTTATAGTGTGTGATTGTTATACATATCCGTCTGTAAATACATGACTCTTTTTATAAGGGTTGTTATTGCTTGGTGTAAGCAAAATGAAATACAGCAAAAAGTCCAACTTAGGTATCAACAGACCCATAGAAATACAATTCCAAATGAGTTCATCGCATGTTAATAAGTTTTTTTCGTTAATGCATTTAAACAACGTAGTCAGGTTAAGCAGTCGGAGGGGAGCGGGATTGCACGGTAGACCATTTCACCCCACGTGCTAAGATACCTTCAAACTGTTTTCAGTGTGTTAGTATTATACATATCTGTCTGTAAAATACAGGATTCTTTATGTTATGCTGTTATTGCTGAATGCTTTTATGTTTATAATGGCAGACGCTTTCGTTGTTCGTTAAAGTTATACCTATTTTTACCGTAAAATGTCAGATGGCTTTGTTGTTGTCCTGTTATTACTGCACATACTTTATGTAATAGACCAGATATTTCCTTGCTGTTATTGTCATACATTTTTTTCAGTAAAATCCCTTCAAGTTATTTTATTACTATACTTATAGTTTTTGGCAGCTGTTCGGTAACTAATATTCGTTATAAGTTATTATAAGTTACGCTACTTTCCTAGCATGGCTGAAGGGTAATTAATTTACGAATTATGCACAATCGATGCATCGAAATTAGTAATATACTAGTAATGTATCACACTTTGTATTTTTTTATATACATGTATTTTCATGCAAGATATCAGACGTTTTTGTTATTGATGCTGTTATTCGTATACTTCAGTGAAATGTCAGGCTGGTTGGATGCTGTTTCAGGATCACTGCTATTATGTCTCTGACTCAGAAAAATCATGGGAAAACGCTCAGGTTAGTCAATATGCGGAAGCAGCTACTACTTTAAAGTACATTTATTTAGTATTTTTGAAGATAAGCTATATTGAAAACGAAAAACATATTTATAAAGCATCATTAAATTCACTTTAATCTTATATTCCAAATTATCATCACAAATTGTAAAAAATTAAAGTCTTTTTCTGTGGTTACTAGAATAATAATGGTATTTACCGACAGATCTGCAGTCACTGAAATAAAAAAAATAGTAGTTATGGGTAATAAGCGGAGCCGAAAGAATTCGTCGACAACAGTAAAATGGGAAATGATATTCAACATCTCTAACTTTATGGTTATCAAGCGTGACCCGAATTTAAACCCCAAGCGCTGGACACTATATCTTCAGCACTTGAGTTTGCTTACATGTTCAGCGCTGGAATTTACATCGCAAAAGCTGGACTTTATATCTCAAAACGCTGTACTTTACATCTCCAATTTATAAACGAGAACTTTATAATCACTGTGAGTCCAGCGCTGGAGATATACTTTAAATCACTAAATCTTCAGCGCTTGACGTCAATCATCAGCACAGGACTTATCAAATGAGAACCATTTTTCGTTTGTGAGAGCCGTATGTTCTTAAGCAGGAAATGAATAAATATTATATGAAACTAGGAGGAATAATTTGTAACTGGAAGTAAAACATATGTACCCTTCATTTAGAAAATTCACGTCGTGGTCTTTCAATAAAAGAAGTGGCACAGTGATGAAATCAATTCAATTATTTTCAGTTTTTGAAATATGCCTAAGCGCAGAGTTTCATCCGTATCTAGGAAAGTCTTCGAAAACAATATCTCCTTCCCTCAAAGTTGAGACATAATCATGATGTATTTGTTGTCAAAAAAGTTAACAAGAACAAGTCCTCGCTGCAGCTGTGGCTTAAGCGAAACTCACAACCTACCGTACGTATTTTGGACACGCACGGAACGTACAGATAGGTACATTGTAGCTCGCAGACCTGTCGCAGGAATGCGGAGGAATGGTTTGCAAAAGGATACGGTCATAGTACGTGTGACTTGCTCCAGGAATGCGAATAATGGCGTCTTTAGCCCGTGGAAAGAGTTTGTCTGACGAACGTAATCAGTGCATGTTTAGTACATGTAACCTGCAATTCATCAGTTTCGTGCGTCGGGAGTAAATACTGAATAAAAACACGGTGAACTGTGAACTGCATTTATTTTTCGTATTTAAGGCTGACTGTCAAGAGAAGAGATCGAACCTTGTGAAGATTGAAGACGAACGTGAAGACCAGTGGTTATACTCCATTACTGCAGGTATTGGCTTGTGATTGGAATCGGCAATTTTTATTAAATATAATTATATATAATGAATTATGTCTTTAGGACTAGGTAAACGGCACAGATTATGAATATCTTTGGCGTTTCTTGCAGTTATATACTGCATAAAGTCGCATAAGCATTAATAAATGAATGTGAAATTATGTTTGCAAATTATCACACTGACTTTTGACATGAAGCAATAAAAATATATTTGTCTTTCATCTGGTTTTAGATATTTTATGTCATACATAATTACCCAATATCTCTTCTTTCGAATGCATAAGTTTATGAGATAAAAATTGTATAGATCTTAAATGAAAATTGTAAATTGATTGTTTGAATAGGGTTTAAAGCCATTTTCAGCAGGATTTCAGCTATATCGCAGAGATGAGTATTCATGACGGAGAAAGCCGGAGTTCCCGGAGAAGGTAACCGACAAACCTTATCATGTACAGTTGCAAGTCGAGTGCATACTTTTTGATGTTTACAAAGCGGGGCTCGAACTAACAATAGGCTACAGTGATTATACATTTATACCAACTGCTTTAACCACTCGGCCGCCCAGCCCTCGAAAATTGAAAATAATACTAACAATACAATACACAGTATTGTGGGGTATGCTTTTTCTCTTTGTACATTTCTGATGCCGTCTAATTCTATTCTCATTACTTTGAATTTTTATTTATAAAAAGGGAGGATTGACTATACAGTTTGGATTGGAGCGTCTGATAGGGATGAGGAAGGAAAATGGATTTGGATTGCTGACCAATCACCTATGACCTTCAGCCGCTGGAAACCGGAACAACCAGACAATCATGAGCAGCTTGAGCATTGTCTAGAAATACATGTGGTTTTTCCTGCTGTGAACAAATGGAATGACGCTATATGCAGCGATAGAAGGCCATACATCTGCAAACAGTAGTCACCATTTTATGTCAGATTTGAAACATTCTTTACCCCTTTTTGACAATAATAATCAAACTAAGGAAATCAACAGTAAATATAAAACAAATGACTGTAAATTTACAAAGTACTGAAATAATTCAATCCGAAACAGAAAATGGTGTGCCAAGAGGAATTCAGCCCTTTTTTATTCCTTCTTTGTATTCATAATGGTCCAAAAACATCAAATGAAGAAATGGAAACCTTTTGAGCGTCTGCAAAGGACAGGAACGATATTGTCTGAACACTCCCACGTTTTGAATAAAATATGATACGGACATAGCTCTTACATGCCAAAGAAACTTCAGAAGATGCATTCAATTTCCAGGTTGCATCATGATGAATGTTACTGATGTCAGCTGAATCACACCAACCTCTTTTTAAGCTCATCTGGCTCATCACTTTCCGTCCATAGTCCGTCCGTCCGGTGCTCGGTGCTAAGCATTTCACATTTCATTCTTCATCTTCAATAAATTATGTTTTGTTTGTAGATTGGAAATCTAAGATGACCGCCTCATAATGGCAGAATTGAATATTAGACCGTATGGGAAATACAGTCATCTGAAAATTATCCTGCCAAAAGACTTTAAGTCAGTGAAAATGACTGTTTTACAGAGGTGTTTCTTGTATTATCTTCTACAAATTGTATGTTTTGTTTCTCGATCGGAACTCCAAGAGGCCTACCACATTATTTAAAAGTTTAACATTCGACGCCATGGGAAAGATCTTAATGTGTTCTAAAACTACTTTAATTTGTTAATTGAACCACAGTCATATAATTACTTTAAATCTTTCATAAATGCACCGCCCAAGACACTCGTAATTTACTCCGCTCTCTCCTTTTTTCACCCAACGATGACAAAACTTGAAGAACTTTATACTTAGCTTAAATGTTTGGGTCTACAATATCTGAATCATGGTCATTGTACCCGTGTAACAGTTTGTAAAATCATGTGACGTAAGTTTTCTGGCATCTAAAATATTTTTCCATAACTGGCATTTGCATTTGAAATTTAAATTGAGTTTCGTTATTAAATAGTATAAAGAACAATAGTCCGATTTAGGATTCGAACCGAGAATGCTGCTAACATTGACTTCGATCTGTCATTCTTCAAGAAATATGAACCAGTTGAAAGGGGAAAGACCATTGATATTATGATTGAGGAAAACACAGATTTAACGTTACCAAACGGGCTAATGGTAGCGCCATGTCTTGTTAGTTTAACCGACAGTGGTATAATCCCCGTTCAAGTATGCAACTATGGCACAAACGACATCACATTAAAATCTAAAACAAAGATTGGCGACGCCACAGGACTGAAAGTTGTAAACACATACCAAAAAGTTAATACTATAGCTGCGGAAGTTTGCAGAACCAAACCAACATACCAAACAAAGGGTGTGACAGATGAATTATTGTCTAAATTGGATATCGGTACCATATCGGAAGAACAACAGGAAAAGTTAAGAAAATTACTACAAAAGCATGATAGCACTTTTAGCAAATCAGATGAAGACATAGGGTTTTGTGACAAAGTTGCACACCGTATTGTTATTACAGATGATACGCCAATAAAAATACCATACAGAAGAATTCCACCAAACCAGTGGTCGGAAGTTAGAGAACATTTACGTAGTTTGCTTAAAATGGGCATTATTCGAGAGTCATCTAGCCCGTATGCTTCACAGGTGGTCTTAGTCCCTAAGAAAAATGGACAAATAAGGCTATGTATAGATTACAGAGGACTCAATGCAAAAACAAAGAAGGACGCCTACCCGTTACCACGCATCGACGAGGCTTTAGATGCGTTAAACGGTGCCAAATATTTCTGTAGTCTAGATTTGTCACATGGTTTCCATCAACTTCCGGTTGCAGAGAAAGATATAGAAAAAACAGCATTTAGGGTCGGCACAGGTGGGCTTTATGAATATTTGCGTATGCCTTTTGGACTGACTGGGAGCCCAGGTACATTCATGCGTTTTATGGATAAGATTTTCGGAGATCAAAACTTTCAGACAATTTTAACATATTTGGATGACATTTTGGTATTCGGAAAAACTTTTGAAGAAACCCTAGATCGGCTTGACATGGTATTGTCTCGACTGAAAGAAAACAACTTGAAAATAAAGCCCGAAAAATGTCAACTATTTAAGGAAAAACTACGATATTTAGGACATTTTATCTCATCAGAAGGTATGCTTCCGGACGACGACAAGATAAAAGCCATTACTGATTGGCCAAAACCAAACACAGATACAGAGTTAAGGGGATATTTGGGAATTACCAGCTATTATAGACGATTTGTTCCTTCATATGCTAAGATCGCAAGCCCATTACAAGATCTTCTTAAAGGCAACAGTTCAAGTAAAAAAGGGAAAAAGAAACATCGACCATTGGGAGTAGGTGCTTGGGATGAAGCGTGTGACACTGCATTCGAAGAACTCAAAAAGAAATTAACTAGCGCGTCAATACTTGGACACCCGGATTTTACAAAACCTTACATATTAGAAATTGACGCCAGTTTCAATGGCCTAGGAGCAGTACTCTCTCAATTTTAAGACAACCAACGAGTAGTATTATGTTACGCCAGTAGAGCCTTACGAAACAATGAGAAAAACATGCAGAACTACAGCAGCATGAAACTAGAATTATTAGCATTGAAATGGGCCGTTACAGAAAAATTTCGAGATTTATTGATTGGTTCCGAATTTACTGTATTTACTGATAATAATCCACTCAGCTACATAAATACAACAGCAAAATTAGGTGCAACAGAGACAAGATGGGTAGCAGAACTAGCACAATTCAACTTTACAGTAAAATATCGCTCCGGACAAGCAAACAGAAATGCTGACAGTTTGAGCAGAAAAACTTCACACACTCCAGAAACAGCAAGACTAGAGACTATTTCGATTTCGGAAAAAGAATCTTTTGGATCAGCTCTTCCACGTACACTTCAAAGCGACATCAAAAAGCAAGTCGTTAACATTTGGGAAGAACATGCTGGTACGTTGCCACTTCCATGTCCGCCTGTGATATCTTCAGGGCTACCATCGATGCCTAAAGAGAGATTGAGTGAGCTTCAAAAGTCTGACCCAGATATAAAGAGATATCTATTGTATTCAGAGGGCAAACAACCTACAACGAGACGGCGACTGTCACAAGAGTCTAGTGCAGTTAGGAAATTGGTACATTTAAACAAGTCATTAGTAACCGAAAACGGCGTAATTTATAGGAAAACAAATGATAGCAAACAGCTTCTCTTGCCTGCAATACTGAGGAAAAGCGTTTTAAAATCAGTTCACGACGAATTAGGACATCAAAGTGCTGAAAGAACATTATCGTTATTACGGACACGATTTTATTATCCTGGTATGTTTACTGACGTTCAAGACTATTGCGATAGCTGTGAAAGATGTAAAGTAGGCAAAATTGGTAAAAAGGTCAAAACAACGTTTAAATCAGTAGTTGCTAAAAGACCGCTGGAAATTGTTGCTATTGACTTTACGCAATTAGAACCAGGAACTGGTGGAGTTGAAAATGTATTAGTAATCACTGATGTATTTACAAAGTACACACAAGCTGTACCCACTCGAGATCAGAAAGCAAAAACAGTAGCAAGAATACTATTAAAAGACTGGATAATTCGATTTGGTGTGATGAATCGTTTACACAGCGATCAAGGTCGAAGCTTCGAGAATGAAGTTATCTACGAATTATGCAAAATTTATGGGATTCAGAAAACTAAAACACTGCCATATTACCCAGAAGGAAATAGTGTTTGTGAACGATTCAATCGCACTTTGCACAACCTCCTTAGAACACTTCCGCCTGAACGTAAACGTAAATGGCCTGAAATACTCCCAGAATTAGTATACGCATACAATTGTACACCGCATTCTACAACCGGATACTCTCCATATTTTCTATTTTTTGGAAGAGATCCGACTCTTCCTGTTGATCTTAAATTTGGTCTTGAGAACAATCAATTTACATCGGGAGAAGAGTGGATCACAACGCACTTCAAAAGTCTCCAAGAAGCATTCCAGTTAGCAACCGAAAGAACTGAAATGGAGGCTATAAAAAGACAGAAACACATAAACATAAATGCCGATAACAAAGAACTGCCAATAGGGTGCCGTGTATTTCTCAGACATCATCCAAGGGGTAGATGTAAAATCCAAGACGCATGGAACAATAAACCCTATAGAATTGTTGATAAACACGAAAACATGTATAAAGTAGAACCTTTAGTTGGGAACAGAGAGTCAAAATACGTGCATCGTCGAGAAATGTTGGATGCAAGATATATTGCCCGCGACGTAGCACAAGATATTGATCGTCTTGATGTTTGTCGTCAGATTGCTGATAATCAGGTAGAACCTGATGATGATATACAAGATGAGGAGTATGTAATACTTTTACAACGGCCTCAGAGCAATAATGATGATGTTGACCGGTCGAGTGGAGAAGAGGAAAAACAGGACATAAATGTTGATAAATCTGATGGACATACTGATCACAAAGAAGGGGAGTACCCTACTGATACTGTAGTTGAAAGCGAAGGTGAAATCATGGATTCGGACCCCGAGTTAGATTGTAACGCGGAGGAATCTAGTGATAGTTCTTTAAAAGACGCATCTACCGTCGAAACTACAAGTAATGCAAATAAGCAAGACGATTCAAATGACAATTGCGAGAATGATATTACAATTCGCCGTTCACATCGTAGCACTGCTGGAAAGAATCCAAACCCCTTTAACTTGCCAAGATCTGCACTACAAAGTGAGAACCGCATTGACATTAACAATTCTCCGTCAATAGACTTAAATATTATTGCAAATATAAGTCAGACAGTTGTCGTTAACTGAAATGTCATCAAAATCTTTTAACAAATGATTTTTTAGTAATTTTTTGCATTAACGTGAAGCACAAGTGAAATACGATAAATGTACTGGTATACACATGTAGCACCATACTTCAAATACGTTGTGGATTCATGCCAATTGATCTATGATGTACTGAAATGGGGTTTCAAGTGCGACTTTTATTATTGCAGTTTCAAGTACAGTCTATCTATCTTGGTTGCCAAGCCTATTTCTGATATTTATTTGGCCATTAACCAGATTTTGAATTAAAAGGAAAGAGCTTATATTTCTAAAACATATTTGGTGTGGTAAGTCTTACCGCTCAATTAACTAAGAGACCCTGACTACCCTTAAGGTACTATATTTTTCTAATATTTACATAAGAAGCTATAGTATGTCATATGATCCCATGATTAGTGTTAAATATTTCAGGTGTCTACGACGCGGTTTTCGAGAAAAACAAATTAACGGAACGTCAATTTTTAAGTGGAGATAACTCGAGTAAGGAGTGACCATAATTTTTCGACCGAAATGTATTGACCTTGTGTCTCGCTACTCTGAACATTTTCCACCCTTCGATTTTCTGTACCTCTTACAGTTGCAGAATAATTTACATGACAATGTTTACGGGTTTTAATTCCGTAATGGTAAAGAGTTAGGCCATACAGGGTGACAACCTAATAGTACATGTGTGACCGATACATGGTATGAAACATCTTTACGACATGTCCCGTACTTTTGTCGCCAAATTGTTTCGAAATGTGGCGGAAAAAAGAATAATAATGATAATAATAAACATAAGAAATATAATAAGGTCTTCCCGTTGGAACCGGAAAGAACTTAATAAAACAAAACAAAACAAATACAAACAAGGAAACAGAAAGGAAAACAACACTTAAAACTAAAGCTTGAACAATATGAACTCTCACAAAAACTGAGAGTGGCATCAGGTGCTCCAGAAGGGTAAGCATGGCCTGCTTCGCCAGTGAGACCAGTGATTAAAACCTGTGATAAATCAGAATTAAAACTAACAGCAGATTATACTTGAACTAGAGGCTCAACTGAGCCTGTATCGCTCACCTGGTATTAAGATTGAGTGATGCCATTAGTTTTAGAAATTAACAATGCAGATCATTCTACCAGTTCATCAACATATTTTGTTTATAATTTTGTTAAACTGAGCAGTTTTGAAGAATGTCCTACAGGTATGTTGGCAGATATTGCGTATATTGCCACTTTTAAAATATATCCAATGATGGTATCCACTCTTTAACCTTGACGCTATGATTCATTTTCATTGCCTC
>JAOXYH010120447.1:0-10345 GCA_028566455.1 Botula fusca
GGTCTTCCAAGGTTTCGGTCCCTAGCATCGCTGACGAGTAATTAATTTACGAAATGTGCACATCCGATGCATCAAAAATCGGTATGAAATGTATCACACTTTGTTTTACATTCCCCGAAAACACTTTTTTTCAAAACATGAATCATGAGTTACTCGTGTTTAAACGATATTTGTACCATGGTACGTTTGTACGATAAATTATCTGTACATTTAAATTAAACGATAACGATAGAAAAGATCAATCTTTCGGATTTGTTCCGATGATCAGGCTCTCATCTTTCAACTATAGTGCCAAAACTATATTGCATGTATTGTCTACTAGAGAAGATGGGCTTCTAAACCGTAGCTTGAACAAAATAAAATTCTGATTTATTTTCATTTTGTAGGTGCAGCCATTGACTACATGGTAAGAATTTAAAGATCAATTCTAACTGATAAATAAAAAAAAATAGCCAAGATTTTATTTCAAATACTGTTGCAGACATTGGCGAATAATCGCAAAAATATAGTTCTCGCGAATATTTCATGATTTACAGTAATGGTTTTTGTTCTGATTTTGAAAAAAACGATACTTTTTCAAGCTACATTTTGTTCACATACAGTATAAAAAGAAGATGATACAGTATAATATAAATGAAAAATCATTTTAAGCGATTACAACCAAGTATATAACAATAAAACGAATTTTTTAGCACTGGCAAATACCTCTGAGCCGACGATTTCGGTCTTTAAAGCTGTGGTTTGTGATACGTTCTTTTGGCGTTGAGGGTCTACAGAATCATGTCAGAAAGGTATGGTAAATAAGCTTACAACAATAAAATACTGATCCTGTTATCTAGGATAATGTGCAGGAATATATAATAAAGACGAAAACGGTTTGAATTTAGTTGTCTGTTTATAACAGCAAGCCGAGAAATAAAAATAGCATGTCTAGATCAAAATTTCATTTAGAAGTCAGAGAAGGGAACGCAGTTATTATACAATATTTGATACTTTGATACAAAATATTTGATACACTGAGTTGTAGTGCTGATATTAAATTTTTGCCTACTCGTTAACCATATTAATATAAACAGTGTTTGTTGTTCATTTTTTTTACTAGGGAATACGACTAGCAACAAAATTTGAACAACTTGTTCGTAAGGACAGTCGCTTTGAGATCCAAGCAAAGAGGATTTTAGGGATGGTTGTATTTCGTCTCAAGGTAATGAGTAAAGCCTCTTCACAGTTGTCTTCCTTATGCTGTAATGACATGATTAATTTCAGTGACTTTCCATCAGCCATTTTAATAAACTTAACAAAATCAACAACCATGAATGTAGCTTATTTTCGAAAAACCTATATATTTTCATTAGAATTCCAAAACAAACCAATATTCAACTTTATTTCAGGTAATTATATAATAATATTTCAATATTAAATATTTTAATCTGCATTATTCAGGGTGAAAATGAATTGACAGAAACGTTGTTGAAACGACTGAACCGTTCTGGAAAACTTCACATGGTTCCAGCGTCTTTTAAAGGAAAATACGTCATACGATTTACTGTAACGTCACAATATACAGAAGATTCCGATATTGAACGTGACTGGAAAATAATTTCTGATACGGCAACGAAAGTTTTACAAGATGATGAGTCCACTGACGAAGAAGTCGTTACTCCAGATGATGAAGTTTTTGAAAAGGATGAAATACCTATTCTTCGGGTACCTCGGGTTACTCCATTGAAAAGGAAGGATTATGGGATAAGCCTCCTTCTAAGTAACGTTCCGATGTCACCGAAACTTATCAACGGAAGTTTTGCAGCATTGTTTGACAATAATGACGTCATAGTTGAATTTGCAAAACAAATTACCAACACTGATTTCAATGGAAGACCAATTCGGCTATCGCCACGGAGGCGATTAAAACTAAAAGACAGTTCAAAACAACAAAGTCTTGATAATTATAAGATCAACCGCCCATTAAGTAGTCGTCTTAAATACGGATCATTGGATTCAAAGATTGAAGAAATCCTTGAGTTGTCCACCCTGAATGATCAATCAAACGGAAGTCATATAGATGATATCAATGAAAATGATAGCGAAACACAGCCAAGTCTATCAAACGATGAACAGAATCAACCGACCGTCCAAGTCCGCATCTCGCAGTTCAATGGTTCTCAAGCGGCAACGGATAACGCAAAAGTTGTAAATGGGTCTCCACGATGTTGCAAACACTGTGGCCATATTATCGATTAAAGTACACTAGCGAAATTTTGGCTTGGATATTCTGATCTCTTTTTCTCCGTATTTGAATGTAATTGTACTGATAACCGTGTATGTATGTTGCAATAAATTATTATAAACAATTCTTGGCTTATGTCCAGGAGGAAAACTAAAGCTTGAACTCTTGAAAAGAATTCTTTGCTACTTTTGCATGTGCTGCAAATCTGTTACTTAATAATAGTCTCAATGCAACTTTCTGTGGGTAGAACAGGTGAATCCTCTTGTACTGATATTTTGTAAATTTTCAAATGATTTAAAAAGAGTAAAAGGCGAGATTATGCTTAATTTCATGTTGAATGAAGACACCTGCTTTTTGCCGATTGACAAGTAGTTTTCAGGACCTTGTTGGCTATGACTGTACAGATAAGTGTTTTTTTTTAATTTTCGTGTAAGACTGTGACTCGCTTTGAACATGATGAAAAGGTACGATCGACTCCCAACTTACGTGTTAGGTATTTTCACTTACTAAGTACTTGTTGAGGCAGTGCCTACCACTACAACGGAAGGAAGAAACTCGCATGAACCTGTATCGCACTCCGAAAGAAGATTGTGGCCAAGTTCGGTTCAAAGTGGTCCACTCGATTCAGACAAGATTTATGTTTTATAATGACTTTCATAGAACTTAACTTCTTGATCATTTTTAAAAATGTTTTTCTATAATTGTTGTCATGATGGCAAAAACAGAAAAAAATCGTTCTAAATATGTTTCATGGGCGATAACCCATAAAGGAGTCATCTGACTATTTCGGTGTAACAGATACTTCTGTGGACATTGACTAACTGATTATATTTTGCTATATACAATTTCCCTCTATCTGCTATTGTTTTCATGATATCGGCCCAAAACAGTAAACATCTTCAAAATCTACTTTTCACGGGCAGTAACTGAGGATTTCGGTGTTAAGACAATTTTGTACAGCTTGATTTTTCTGGTCATTTTTTGCTATTTACAATTTCTGTCAATTTGTTGTTTTTCAAATTATATTGGCTAAAACACCAAACAAATCGTCAAAATTTACCTTTCATGTGCAATTACTTATATAACGAATCGTCTGAAAATTCTGGTGCAATGCATTCTTTGTAGAGATTGAAATGCTTATCTTCCTGCTTTCACAGTTTCTCTCGATCTGATATTGTTTGCAGAATATTGGCAGAGCTGCACTTGTTGAATGTTATTGCCTTTTACATGTTCCCTCTACTTGGTTTTGTTTTCAAAAACAGCAAAAAAAAACCGTCAATATTTACATTCCATGGCCAATAACTCATGTAAGGAGTCTTCTAATGATTTCTGTGTAATGGAGACTTTTGCAGAGTTTATCTTGCTGATCATTTTTTATTCTCTCAACCTGTTATTGTTTCCAAGATATTGGCCAAAAACAACAAAAAAAGCTTCAAAATGACCAATGACTTATGTGAGAAGTCGTGCGAGGATTTCGATGGAATTGAGAGTTTTGTAGAAATGTTAGGTTGGCGGTCACATCGGACACGAACTACTAGTGTAATCTATGCGCCTAAATATTTTTGTGGACAAGTTTGGTCTAAAGCATTCCAATAGTTTCTGAGATAATTTTTTTAAAAAGTTTACGACGGACGTCCGACATGGCAAAAGCAAACCTTGTCCCTTTGCTACGCGAGCTTAAACTACAGAAAGTGATGTTAAATTCAGCGAACACATTTGATTTTTAGTCGTTGCAACAGATATGTTTGTCGTCATAAATCTAATGCTTTGAATTTTGTACGTTGCAAAATATCATTCAACTTTTATTGCATGAAGTTTACACAGATGTTTGTACTTCATAGTCTGAGTTTCAGTGTAAACAGTTTGTTAATTGAGTACTAATGTAAAGGTACAAATTCTGATGTTGAAATTTCGAAAACAAATAGAAGAATATTCGTTTTAATCTTTATGCAAAAATAAACAAGCATGTCAAACATTAAAGTATAAACCCTACAAAAGCTACACAATGTAAATAATGACGCATACAACATAATAAATATTTGTACTAAGCAATAGACATTCTTACTACACTGTTTAGTTTATTGTAAAGAAAAAACAAATGAAAGACCGGCATCAGTTTTTTGGTTTTTCCGCCTTCAAAAGCTCACTCTTTTTATCTGGAAATTCTTGAATGATTTGCGCACGCTGTTTCAACTCCTCCAGCATCTGAACTCGAGTTTGCCATCCAGGCTTCGCCTCCCTCTTTTCATTTTCAATTAACAACTTTACATATTCCACGTCTGTAAGAGGATTTGGACGAAGCGCTATTTCACTGAGGTGTTGAAGACTTTTTCGAACGGTCTTCATCATGTTCCAGACTTCATTGCGCTGTTTATTAAGCTCTGCGGTGACAGCTTGTGCAAGCTTTTCATGTTTTTCCTTCTCATTCGCTGCGATCTGGTACTTCTGACGCAACTCCTTTAATTCGCCTGTAACATGTCGCACGCGCATTTGATACATATAGTTGCAATTAACATGTAGTGAATAATGGCAATGTGGGACACAAACAGTGCAGAAGTCTCTGTTGTTGAAAACAAAGCATCTCTTTCTTTCGTTATCAGAGCAGTACGTGCAGTCATCGTGGCATGTTCTATTGCATCTCAAACACGTCGTCGTGTTTTGACCTGGTGGCAGCATGACCTTTACAAAATACTCTTGTGGCACTGTAAAAATAAAATTCTTGTTTGCTTTAATGTCCTTCTCGTGTTCATTGATGATTTTTTGTTCAAGCTCTACTCTGTGAAGAGTATGAAGACCTGCTTTGATACCCTCTTGCAAGTTTTTGATATTCAATTCGATCTGTTGTCGCTCTGTAAGAACTTCTGCTGTTAACTGTAAGCTTTTTGTCTGAACGTTTTGCAGTTTTCGGAAAAAGATATCAAAGCTTTCTTTTCCCATTTCCCAGAACATCTGAGCCGTTTTGCTCTTTTTAGGATTAACGAAAAGTGCGGAGTTATTAAAAGTGAAGTTGTCCTTGAACGGCACTTCAGCTTCCTTAAGGGAGGCAAGAACTGGTGGTACATTTCCATCTGCAAACGTAATAAGTACGAAGATGTTACTCGCAATGTCATTCCCGAAGATCGATAAAAGTGAATGAAAAATGTAACGTTGCGCAGGTGAAAGCCTTGCTAGAGGTGACTGTACTACAAAGCATACGGCGTCTAAAGTGCTTATTCCAAGATCTCCAGGCGTCGTGAAGAAACTGCGAATTTGCTCTACTATAGCTTCATCCCTCTTGATGCCTCTTGTATCACCAAACCCAGGCGTATCAATGATGTTCAAATCGTATGGAACTCTGCAGCCTTCTTGATTCAGGATTTGATAGCATGTTATCCATTCCGTCTGCGAAACTGCCTAAAAGATTAAGGTTTGTGTTAGGCAATGTAAGCATAAGGCCCTTTTGTTGCTATCAGAGGTCGGAAAATATAATTTGCAAAAAAAAAATTAGATTGGATACTTTTTACACCAGTTTGTCAAAACCTTATAATCTTTGATACAAAAGATAATACCTCTTACAACTGTGTTTAAATTCAACTGAATGTAATTACCGAGTTATCTCCCTCGTGCAAACTATGTCCATAGATGGTTTTGACTTCCAATATCATTCATTTTGAAATATGATCGCTTTACAAAATTTTGGTATCGAAAGATTTTGACTCCAACCTCACTGACGACTAATTCATTTCCAAAATAAGCTGCATTCAACAATACATAAAAATGGTACCTGGTTGTTCTCTTTGCCCTTTTCCTCTGACGTCAGATCAACCATTGTAAAGCGGAAGTCGTCGTCAAATGATACATCAGTAAGGTAATTGATCATGCCGTCGACTAAGGTCGTTTTCCCGGCACCTGTCGCTCCGACCATCATAAGTGTCTTCTCTTCAACATTTAGTCCAAGGCGTTTGTTTCCTGCAAAAGTATTTCAGACGTGTGCATGAAATTGGTCGAGAGTATTTAGGTAGTTGTTAGGAGGTTCTGTGCATGCCCTTTACCCATATAATTGAGAATTATATCCCCAACACTTCCTCAACTTCTTCCTCCTTTTTTCTAGACGGCAAAGTCCATGTTTTAGTAAAAAATGTGACATAAAAGAATTATTTTTCTTAATGCACATTCTTAGATGGATACTGCTACTGCCATTGCGCACAGTTTTGTCGAAATCAAACAATCCATATAAAGGGAGATGCTCTTACACGGTTTCCCATTTTCTGGCTGAAAATATGCAAAGTCCTTGTATTTTGGCAAAAAAATCTAACACAAAGGAATTATTCTTGCTTCATGCACATCTTAAGATCGTATGCTACCTTTGTGCAATTTTGTTGAAATCCACCAATCCATTTAGGAGGAGATGCTCTTATGAGGTTTCCCCCATTTCCTGACTGAAAAAGATGGTAAAGTCCATGTGTTTCGGCAAAAATATGACTTACATAAATTATTTTTCTTTGATGGCTATTTTCTATGTGCAAAGTTTCATTGAAATCTGCCAATCCATGCAGGAGGAGATGCGCTAACAATGTCTATGGACAGACGGTGGATAGACAGGGCGATTCCTATATATATATTTTCTATAAGTTGATTAACTGCAAAAATATAGACGAAATCGGATTGCGAATGGAATTAGTCGCCAAAATGTTGTCTTATTCCATTTCGTTTGTTTGCTACATGTCATTGATTTTTTGTCAAGTTCTGGTTCTCACATTTTGTTTTTACGTTTCTGCCTTGTCCCTGGATTCAGATATCTTCTGTAACTTGTTCTTTTGGTATTCTACTGCCGATATTTAAAAAACCACACGGCAACCTCCAGAACATTTCATTTTTTTTCTCACTTTTGTGATGGGGTGGTGTCTCACTGAATCTTACACCGTGTGCATTCTTTTTGATATCATTTACACACATATTCCCGTAAGAAGCGCTCCTTTCTTTCAACTATCTCATCAGTAGTAATCGCAAATTGCATATTGACCTGGACAGTTCGTTTTACCAGAAGACTTTTCTAATGTTCGGAAGGCAACAGTCCACTTAGACGAGTTTGTGTGAGTTCAAATATATAATAACCTGAATATCTGGGCCTTAATATTTAGTTATGCAGATGTCAGAAAACCTCCATTTGTCGCGTAAACTGCTGCTCAATTCGTAAGTTGGCATCTGAAAAATTGTGCGGGCATTAGGGTTCCTTCTCGTAATTCCGAATACAATGATTCAGCCAAAAGATTGCTGAATTGAGCCAATACACCGCGTTCGAACGGTGAAAAAAAGAATTCACTGAATTAAAAAGTAATCTAGGAACTCCAACAAGTTTAGAAGAGCATAACGCTTGATGAAATAAGACAAAGTCCAACTACTACGAGATGAAAAGAATATACAAATGTTGAACTGGCATAAAAAGGAATATTATTCATTCTAAATAGAAGTAATAACAAAATGTTGAACTCCAATGGAAATGTCCAAAAGGGTAAAGTCAATAGGACTTGCAAAGTCGAGAAATCTACAGAACTACTGACAGAAAACTGTCATACTCCCGACTTTGTACAGTCATTTTCAAATGAAAAATGATGGGTTAAACCGGGTTATACAGCATGCGAAACCTACCACATGTATGACTTGTCCACAGTTCCGTTATATTGACACTTCTCTAACCCTCAGTCACTGCAAACATATAATACCTATACTCTTACCCAAAGGTATGATCTAAACGACTGTTATAGTGGTAATACACAATACAATACAACACAGTACAATAAAATAAGAGTCCCACTAGTATGCTTGCCTTTAAAATGACCTTTTTTAAAATAAGATTATTTTTATTATCAAATTTAACTGTACGACGTTATTGAATCCGTAATGCGTGCATATGATTCCTTATATATGATACAAGGCATTTCAGGTGATGACGTCACTGATCAGAAAATTGTTTTGGTACTTACAAGGGTTTGGTTGTCATCTGGGTTTTCTTCTATGAATGAATGACATCGCTTTGCAAAAAGCAGATAAGGAATGCAGAAATAATGTATTAATGAATATGAAAGTTAAATGAAAAGATCTCCTTTTGAAATTTCACAAATAAAATGACAATAAAATATGAATAAGAAAATGGATGATATAAATTGTAACAATATGACACCGGATGACTCAGAAAATGCGGATCAGGAACAAATGAGTAAAAAATGAATCATCTGAAATTAAAAACTTTAACTGTATTCAGTTGTGAAACATATGATGGAAACTAAATAAAGTTGTAATTAGATAATATGCATTAGCCTCGAATTAATTTATCTTGTTTTAAGTAGACTTGATCAAAAATAGGTTACTAGTATATATTTACCGAGCACACATTTCCTTGTTTTAGCGTTCTCATTCCTTGCAGAAAGTTTTTCTTCTAGCTCGAGTTTGTACTTCGGAATATCTACATCATCAACTTTCCGAGCTGTCTGCATCAACCGCGATGCGAGGGAGGCTTTCGTTTCCATAGGTTCACTCACATAGCTAAAAGGTCCCTCAATAGACCCGAAAATTCCCCGAACCTGGAAATTGTACGGCGTTCTTCCTTTCAAATTTTTTACTGTAAATATTGTCTGTGGGCCATAGGTTTGAACTTTTGTCCACGTTCTTGAAGTTTTTGTCTTGTATCGAACTTCATAATATTCCACAGGTCCAGTTGATGGTTCCCAGCTAATTGTACAAGTTGTGGATTCTATATCAACCTGTTCAGGCTTTCCTGGCTTTGACGGCGATTGCTCAGCTTTTGATTTAGGTCGCGGATTTGACATTTCTTCTACTGTCAAAACTTCGTGGTCACGTGTTATTTTTGAATATTTATGAGTTGACGCACATGATTCACAAAGTGCTTCTTCACAATTTCTACAATAATGGTCAGCGTGGGTATCAATAAACTGTTCTTTACAAGGTTCACATAAGAGAGATTCTATAGCATTTGCATCAAGAATTAATTTTGAAGTTGATGTTTCGTCAGAGGTTTTCTTTATATCGTCTGTTGTTTTAGCATTGACACTTGCCCTGCCGTTTGTAGTTGTTGCTGTTTTTCCAACAGAACTTCCGGTGCGTAAACTTACTGATCTCTTAACAGGGGTATCCCTTGATTTTGAAGATGTCCCTCTTGGAGGAATATTTTTCTGAAATGCAACTCTTCCAGAGGTTTTGGAGGAAGCAGAAGAAGCGTCACTTCGCTCGCGTTGTGTCTTGCTAAAGAGATTATTCACTGGAGTAGAACTTGACGCGCGACTGCTGTTTCTGCTATAGAAATTTACTCCTCCGTTCCTTGGGGTTGGCGTCTTGTCTTCGTCATCATAATCATCCATTTAGGTGAGGTAGAGTTGTTACATGATACAGGGATTCTTTGTAATATCATCTATTGTTAAAGATCTGAAAAAAGATGAAAAAGTAAGTATCGTGTGACAGCAACATTGATATTTCTACGCCCTCAAACATAGATTTATTTATTGATTCTGTTCAACCGAGGCTAAAAAAGTACATGTAATCATGATCCTCCAGTGGGGTACCAGCTCTTAAATACTAACTAGGGTTCACTTCTCTTATATTACGTACTTTCCAAATATCAAGAACGCTACACGCGAGAAAAACTCTTATGTGGTTAATGTTAACAATTTAAAATACTGAATGCCCAAAATAAAATAACTGAAGCTACACACACTAAGGTCCGTTCCAAACCATTTAAAATCGCTCTTAATTCATCAGTTATTTAACTGTCCACTAATTTTTTTGTTAAAAAACATTTCCGAGCCGCTGTTTTGCTCTTTAATTATGACAAAGACAAATATAATGAATTTTGTTGAGCTAGAATATTTTTTCATCAAGAACAATCCATTGCTAGGGGTTACACAATATTTAGGATTGATTGATTGTTGCATTAGGGATGACTCAATATGACACTCCTCAATTCTATATCGGAATAAAAGGATGGAAATACTATTTCGATCAATTGAAGAGCACGTGCAGTATGGTGTTTTGGTGGTTGAAAAAAGGCGATGAGTAGGTGTGAAGAAAAAACGGATATGGAGTGGTGTCACAAATAAAGCAAAAAATCACCGGTGCAGGCATATA
>JAOXYH010120663.1:0-17016 GCA_028566455.1 Botula fusca
AAGCAATCAACCCACAGAACAGTAAGAACGGGTAGACATCTTGTTCTTGCAAAGTAAAGACAAAAGTCCTAGAGATTCACCATCCATACATGTATATACTAGGCAGCACATTAGTCTTTTCTCAACAGACCTGCCATGTACGAGAAACATTTATAAGTACCACAAAGACTTGTCAAGGGCCAACTTGGTTACTTTTACTTGGTAGTACTAATAGCTGCGACTTTTTAACAAAAATGACTAACTCCACCAGGTTAAGGCCCGGATAAAATTGGTAAGTTGTTTAAATAAAACAAAAACACAATAATTGGTAAACATGGAAATTTTGTGTGGGGATATTTTCTCTTATTTCACGTTTGTAAGAAATGTGTGAAAAATTCCGCACTGGAAACATTTGAATTTACTTTGGATTATAGACGTGTTGTTACTATATACGTTCAATTGACTAGTCAATCTTAGGTCTATCATTGTCTGTCCTCCACCCTTACCAGTCAATTATATATCCTGAATTTAATTTAAGTCTTGCATTGTCTGTCCTGAATAGTCAATCAGAAGTCCAACATTGTAATTCCTTCACCCTAACCAGTGAAACTGTTCTCAAGTATTGTCTATCCTCCACCCTAACCAGTCAAACTGATATCCCGACTAGTCAATCTGAAGTCCCACACCCGTCATTCCTCCGCCATAACCAGTCAACTTTCTATCCCGACTAGTCCATCTGAAGTCCAGCTTTGTCCTCCAATCTTTGCTTAAAATTCAAAATTCTAAAACCCTATTACACACCACCTATATAATGTATATAATTATAAATAAAATACATAGAATTAAAACTGAAACACTTAAAAACGAAGCTCACAAAACATACTGAGTTGTATGATATGTAGCATCCAGCAACGAAATTTCATTCCATATCGTACAAGTAGGCGACGCTGTGCTGATGTCTGGTGCACAAATAGAAACTTCCTATTTGTGCCATACAAAGACTGTATTCTTGCTGTCAAATATACAGTCATCATCGTCACCGTCATCACTGTCTGGTTCTGGTAGTTCTGAAAAATCAATATACACATATAGTAAACAACTGATAAGCAAAGTTACCACTGAGAAAATGTTGGTTAAAGGGAACGCAAGGTAAAAAAAATGATATAGTGAGTGAATCATTTAGTATACACATATGCAATCCATTTTTTCGTAATATAGCTAGTTGTCATTAAATCAGCAATTATTTAGTGCTAATTGATATCTGCTTGAAGCAGACATTTTAGAAAATCATTTATCTCCCTTATAAGAGATTTCCCAGCATCCACAGCTGGGTATGATGTATTAAGACCAGTTTCTGTTTCAGTGACATTTATCTGCATTATAGTAAATTCCAAAATAAGATAAGTGTATATTCATAAACAAATAAGTAGTAAAAACATGAATTCAAGTGATGAAAACGTAGAAAATGAATCAGAGGAATTGAACTGTGCTTGGTATCTATATTAACCTGAATTTACTGAAGAGGAATTAAAAGCAGAAAATGTTGACATTGATGAACAAGATGCATAAAGCCTTGTTTGTACTTATGGACCATGTTTACCCTCCGCGAAGAGAAGAGAATGTTTATGCTGCAGGAACTTTGAACATTATGATAAACATTATATAGCTGACGGCAATACTTGTATATCACATCCTGACTTTGAGCTGATATGTCTAAATAGGACCTTGTTAGAAACAGCTTATGTCATGTTTATGCGATACAAGAGGATGACAGGAAAAGCTCCAGATTCACTGATACATAGGTAAATATGTCAACGTTTTCCTTTCATAATAAACACAATGGAATGTTTTCTTTTAAAATGCATTGACAATAAAAACAATAATAATAATCAACTGTCATAACTTTTATCTTTCATAACTGATTTCTTATGAAAATGCATATAAGATTTCAGAATCATGATCATATTAATTATAAAAATTGTCCATGAATGAAATGATTTCATGCACCACTTTGTGATATATACCTAATTTGTTGTCAGAGTAATAATTGATATTATTTATGATAACAGTTTATATTTGCCAGTTATATGTTGTTCAAAATGAGATATTTTCTCATATCATATTTTTGCATTAGTTACATCTAATTTAATATACCTTCTTGTTGTAGACAAAGGAGATTAATGGCCTACAGGCAGTTCGTGAACTGGGTCAAGAGAGGACAGAATAATACTGCCAGCTTGTATTGTTGTAAAAATACGAAAAAAAACTTTCCTGAAGAATCCGAACATTATGAAGGATTTCACAGTGAATCCGATATATCCTCATCAGAATCAGAAGAAACAGATTGACAATGAATATATACTGATAGAAGATACACTTATAACACATTTTTGTTAATTAAGTTTGAATCGTGACACATGGGCCTCTACTAGTGATTCTTGACGCTGGTTTAGTTCTAATATTTTTTTTCGCAGAACATTAGCTTTTTTAGCTTGAGGTGGAGTTGTCAGGTCTTCACTGTTTAATTTCGCGGATATCACTAGGTCCAACAGCTCATTTCGGATGTCATAGTCCTGATCAGCATATCGTTTTTTACACTCCATCTAGTTGTGGCTTTCGGAAAAATTGGAGCAAATTACATAATTCCATCCCTGCTCTCTTTTTGTTTCCATTTAAGATTAAATTATGATCAAGCGCTTCAAGTTGTGATCTGGCATCCACCTGAGGGTATTGAAATTCCTGTTGTTTCGGGACATATTTCAACATCATTGAATGGCAGACCTCTATATCACCTGTGTGGCAAAACAGGTTTAATTGTCTTAAATCGGTATCGATGGAATGACAAGTTTTTGCTTATTGTAAAATGCAGATCTGTTGATGAGTTTCAAAAAGGTCGAAATAGGTGAATACGTATTTCCTAATAGGTAAGTAGCAGCTGTCATTAAGATGTTCCCGACAGGTTGTCTTCCAAAATATGGCTGTGATTGCCAGTAGAATTGATGATTATTAAGGCAGGTGAACTGGGCTGTGATGCAAGAGCCTTCAATGGTTGTTCTGATATCATCGGTATCAATTGGGCTATGACTTTTCCGACACATTACCAGTTGAAATACACTAAACAGAGACTGCAGAAATACTATGAGTTTGGTATCATTAGATATGGTCTTAGGTATTTGGTCATCTTTTACATTTTTCTCAGGCGAGGAGAAAGGTGATTCCTCTGAACAGTTGGATAAATGAAATGACTTATCAGTAATGCATTCCTTCACAGATGAAAAAAGTATCAATATCGGTATATATATCATCAGTTTGGACATTTTTAGCAACACTTTCTTTCACTTTGTCCGATGTAGAGCTATTTTTAGATATCAATTCGTTACTAAAGTAGAAATCGGCACTCACTGCTTGCACAGGATGACTTGAAAACAGCATGGCTTACTGAGTATCAAGCTACAATTTTTTCTTAAGACATTAACCTAGAGATTGAAGATTTGAGAAAGAGCATGTTCCTGACGCTGGTTCCAATCTGATGGTGAACTACATTACATGACATACGAGGCAAGAAATGAAATGTGCCATGGGGATTGGGATGACACGGAAGTGTTTCAACCAGACAAAATCATCAGTCTTTTCAGTCAAATTACGGATGAAATTCCAGAATCTGTTTTGACTTCTGTAGCTCTTTTAGTCTGGATTACTGCTGATCAGCTAAAGACGGAATTGGATAAAATAAGAATGAAAAATGAAGATATAATGGAAAAAGATGAGATTCGAGAAAAGTGGAAAAATCATGACCTGTACAAAAAACTACAGTTCAAGATCTCCTTGCGGAATGTAATGAACAAATATTACCAGTGACCAATAACTGTGGAAAAACTGGGCTTGTTGAAAGACTCGCAAAAGCAAAATGCATTAAGGTACCAACTCTTTCTGAGTAATATAGTGGGGACTTATCTGTTCCAGTGGATATTAATAATCTGACAAATCATACTATATTTAATCTTAGAAGTATACTGAAGTACCATTATATCAACTATAGCGGGTCCAAAGACGAACTTGTTATGAAGGTATTTCTACTGAGACATGGAGTTTCCTATTTATTTTTGCAAACAATTATGCAAAAAATAACTAAAATTGTCGAGACAGTTGTACTTGTCATAATATGGCAAAAGAGATATTATAATCAAATTCAACAATCAATAAGATCTCACACCTTCTCAAAGAATAAAACTACTGACTCCATAGTTCCTGTCCCAGAATATATAAATGACCACACGTTAAGTGAGGTGTTTGATCCAGTCCTTGATTGGTTGGATACCTATGTAAAAGCACAAATGGAGATAGACAAGGAGAGAGACACTGGACTAATGAGAGTACAATGACAGCGAATCATTTTAAACAATGCAAGGAAGTTGGAGCAAAGGTTAAAATATTTAGGTCTAGGGAAGAAATTGGGACAACCAAGTGGAAAGTTGGTTGGTATAATGCAAATGTACTAAGATATGATGAATTATTTGATAGTCTGGAGCTGGAATATTTAAGGGAACCTGGATGTATATATGACATTGTTATTACTTCCAATTTTGCAATGGGCAAAAGCAAGTTTGTATCATCCCCATTTTACAGATGAATGGGTTATGCTTAGACTGTTTTTGAATATAGGTACAATGTACATGTACTTTAATGTTCTGTGCTATTTTTAATTAATCAACACTTTGAATTTTCATTTTCTCTAAAATTGAATTGAAAATTCTTTGTTACATACAAATCCACTTCAAGATAAATTTTATAAATATATTTTCTTATCATGATCATGAGGAGAAAATTAAGACAGAATTTAAATGACAATAATAGAAAACAGTATTTATACTTTTTAATATTATTAAATTAAGCAGTTTTATCCTTATGTAAGCTGATCACTCTTGATATAGATTTATGTTAGACATTAAAATTGATGAGAATCAAGTTTTATTTATTGTAAATGCATCTACATGTACATGTAGATGCCTGAAGATTGTCCAGATGTTTTCTTTTTGCACACTTCATGACATTGTATCAAGAACAATACACTTTTGATGTGGTTAATGATGAAGATGTGAAAATATTTATCTAATTGATTTAGGGTCATTTAGCAGTTAAGATAAAATGAGGACTTGCTTATTCATTGATTCCCATCCTAACTAAATGTATATTGGAGTACATGTATTTTGATTTCATTACTAAACTTACCTTTTCTTATAACAATGTAAAAACATTTTGTTTTGTTTCTTTTTTTTCCAACAAAGCAATGCAAAATTTATATATGTTTTCCTTGCCAATCGACGGGTTTAAGTATCATTTCCCTAGCTATCAATCTTTGACTTGTTTTATACCATTTCATTAAATGAAACGTCTTTGTATCAGACTTTATTATTTTGGATATTTCATACATAAATACTTATTTTTCACATCTGACATGAACTCGATATAAAGGTGTTGAAAATCCTTTCCATTTAATGACTTTGTTTGGATATGCATCTATAGGCCGCCTGTGGTTACCCAAAGGTACCCATGGTGAATAACTTTGTATTAATTTTTAACTATAGGTAATACCATGTATGCCAATAGCTATTAACGTTTAAAAATGTTCCAAATTATATAAAATAAAATCCACAACACAATTTTTATCGCATGATCGCTTAAATATAACCTGGGCATTCCAGACAATTTTCTCATTTTATGAAATAAAATCCATGTATTTTGTCTGGAAAAGAGGACATCTTCGATAATGATACCTAGAAATTCTAAACAATGAAAAAATATTCCATGGATTTTACCCTGAAAAGAGGACATGTGGTCTTCCACGGATTTCCGAGGAAGGGTCGTCCATCTTTGTTTACTCGGATTCCCGAGTATGACGTCACATGTTTCCTCGCAAAATCGAGGAAATTTACCTGTCGCTAAATTTTTACACCTGTAATCTGATTGGTTTGATGGTCACACCTGACATTTTGAAATTATCGTTTTAAAGCATCAATACAAATTTCTACCGAGCAAGATCAAATTTTACCGTGCAGTTTCTGAGATATTGAAGCTGAAAGTTGACGCATCTCAAAACCTTCCAAACTGACGAATTTAAAGTGAAAGTGACCGGAAGTTGGTGAGAACAATATTTTTTTATCTTTTTAAACCCATTTTTGGACTATGTCAGTTTTGTTTTGATTAAAATTATCACAAACTTATTTAAGAAGATTTGTTCTGCCAAGTTGGCACCACTTATAAATAATTATATTAAACAAAAAATAGCATGACAAAAATGGCCCAGACACAGCACTTCTTGTTGTTTGTTTAACACTGTTTAATGCATAAAAATCGATTTCTGAATTAAAAAACACACCATTTAACTGTTAAATACCAGTCATCCACAATTTGTCTTTACTTTATCTTATTTGACAGTTAGATTGTTGCAAGACTATCCTTTGTCACGGTTTATCAGAGTATCGAAGTCCCGGATCAAAGTGCAGCTTGGCTTCTCTGCACCTTTTCAAACTGTCAGATTTTTTTTTTGTAATGTTAGAACAGAATACTCGTAACACAAGAAAAGGTTAACGAAGCAATGACCCGCATTACATGTAAACAGTAGTAAGTTTACTAGTCTGAAGCTGTTGTGCGCAGTTGTAAGCTTGCTTATATTTCTGACTGTATACTTATAGCCAATAGTCTGCTACTATTGAAACTACATGTAACTGTGTAATCTGCAAATGTACAACATATATATATAATCATTTGAGCATATACAGATATATCCGTATTTCAACTGATCCCAGCCCTTGGAATACAGTCAAACTTTTCATTGTAACACCTCATTGTGCTGTTGTGCAGCTGAAAAGAGAACAAGTGAACTTCCAACTTAGAGACCTCCTGTTTGATTTGTCCCCTATATTCTATTTGAAAAAAAGTAATGTCTGTGTGGACTACACATGCATGTTTTTATGCATTTTACAAATGTAATAAACAGTGAAAAGTACCATATCTGAAGCTTACAAGTACCAGTGTAACATCTGCTTACCCTGTTACCTGCTTACACACACAAAACAGCAAAATGCACTGTTCTATTGTTGTCATGTTGTGGTTATAGTTGTATGGTGTCGCTTTTTATTCTTTGTTATTAATAAACAGCAAATATTAGACATTAAAGTACATAAACAAGTAAACAAAGAGCTTTATTATTTTGACATTTAGATATAAAACATAAACAGAGATAAGCATATATATTCACCAGTACAAAACTTATACATGAATCTATCAATCTAACATAGCACCAATTCGTTATAGTCATAAATGTTTATTTAAAGCATGTCTTATGCTAAAGAAGAAAGCTAAGTTCCCTTCATCATTAAGATGAGTTCCGTCACAAAAGTGAGAGTTCTTGAAGCATTGGTGATTCCAGAATTTTATCTTCGAGGAGCACTTCACAATTTCCACCAACGTTTTGTTCACTTTCTTTTTTTTATTTCTGTACTGACTTGTACTGATTCTCTGCGGATTCGGACGTGATATTACTGAACCTATGATCACTTTCTTAGCACCAGATTTTATTATTTCCCTGGCCAAATCAAATACACCATAAGCAATAGTATTTGCACTTGTCTGTGGGTTTATGTCATTTCCAGCTACTTGTAGAAAAACCAGATCAGGCTGCAATTTTCTTACTATGTGCATGTCGTGTCGCTGGATTGAGTAAGAGTTTCTACCGCCAACCCCATGTACTGTTGAAGAACAGTTCGACAGAAAGTCTGAACTCGTGCTGGTCATCCATTGATCCAAATTGCGGACTAAGCTATGACCCAAAACTAGAACTTTAGATTTGTCCATATTTCTTGTGTATGTACTTCAGTAATCAAATATGAAATATAAAAATGTGGTAAGGTAGTAAGTTTTTATACCTTTTTGACACGTGAATAGTTTTAATAGATCCAATTAAATGAGCTTAATTGGCTTGTGAAAATTGAATTCCTAATTAATATAAATATGTGTGACCAAAGCTGTGTACATTGAACAGTTTTTACTACAATATAAAAGTGATTACATTTAATAAGCTTGGCATGCATAATGAAAATTTGATTAAAATTCAGATCGTGTATTCCCGCTTTGGCTCCTACAAACCACGGCAAGGATACAGGATCTGAATTTTAATCAGATTGGCGTACTGTTTGCTGACTCAAATCAGAAAAATTGAATGATGTTTTATTCACTCTTGTACACTTGTGTCGGCAAAACGAAACACACAAAATAAAAAATAAATACCAGAAAAATGAAAAAAATAGCAAACTTAGAATATTTGCTGATTAAATTAAAACAACAAAATGAAGTGGTAAGGATACATCATAAATAGTCATGGAGATAAAAAAAATTTAAAAAGTATTAAGTATAGGCTTTATCAGTATGTATATCAGATAATAGTATAGTAAGTAAAAGATTTGAAGTTAACAGCAAATTTATTATACTGTAGGGAATATATATTGTTCAGGTATCAGTTTAAAAAAAAAGCAAAGGAAAAAAAACCTGAAAAATAAAACCAAAACACATCGGCATCACATAATGTATTATACTCGACCAACATCCTCACTGAAGGAGTGGACAGGGATGGTGGCAATCTGGGAGTAAGGGGGTGAATGGTGAAGGGCGGGATATGCTATATCTCTCTTCCACTTTCCTTTCACCCCTATATTACACGGGTAAGATGAAAGTGGGAGCAAAAGAATGAAGTGGACGTAAGAGGAGGTAATCAGAGGCAACAGGGAAAAAGGGGGGGGGGGGTAAGTAGGAATTGCCGACCCCATGTCCACCTCCTTCAGTTGTTAATCGATGTCACGAGTTGGCACAGCATGTGATGTGGATGTAACCTTGCATGTACTCAAATTTTATTCTATATATATATAATGTGCATGCACATGAACTGTGTTCGTTTCTATGTTCTGAAAAATTTCTTTTCATATTTCGTTTTATTTCAGATTTTTTTCCCTTTCTTTCAGGAATTTTGCTATTTCAGAGATTAATAAGACAAAAAACGTACGGACATACTTATGTTTGTGCCGTTGCAAATAGTGCTTTATGCACGGGTATGTTCCGGAAATTTTCTTGTCAAATTTCGTTTTTTTTTTCAGATCATTTTTTTCCTTGCAGGAAATTTCGTTTTATTTAAGATTTTTTCCCTTTTCAGAAATCAATAATTTATTATATAAGCTTTCTTTTTCTTCTTCGTGTTTATCATTTTTTATTTTATAAATGACGGTATATGAATAAAATAAAAGGTGGGATGGGTCCTTGTGGGTGATATAGTAAGTAATTACATTCAGCGTAGTGCAACTTTTAATTTATTATTATTATTATTACAGGTTAGACTATACCAAGATGTCTTCCCAGGGTGGCGGTCGTTTTACACCAAAAGGATGCCACAACCCACTACACGACTCCTGGCTTAAAAACCTTGACGAATACAGTGAGGACAGCCACGCATCCACCAACAAGCTGAGACGCCCACGGCTAGCAGAGCTGCAATACCTTGAGAGAGTTTGTGAAAGAAGCTTTCCACAAGACAAAAGACGTCCTCTGAAGATATGCGAGAATTGTTTCAACAAGTTACACGAGCTATATCCATCCCTTTCACAGAAAGAACGCAATGACCTGCACGGCCATGACTACGTCCTGAATGCCAAGAAAAGACTTAAAATACTTGATCCTGTAGAAGACGAGTCGACAGCTTCCTTACAACAGAAGGGTTTCTACTCAAAAGAAGATGTGCTGTCACCAAAATTCTTTGAAGAGCTGTCCTTAAGTGACCTTGAGTCAGTTTCCAGAATCATTGGGGACATTGCCTGCAAAAGACTGAAGAAAAATGGTATAGAAAAGACTTATCGTGACAGAAACTACCTACTTACTTTTGACCCAGATGACTACACAGATAGTTTTGATTCCGTCCTGCGCAATTTCGTGCAAGCCTTTTCTGACAACAACGACCAGAAAACACAAACTTTAAAGTGTCTTATATATGAGCACTTTCTGCATCTGAAATACCCAAATATAATCCTACCTTTGTCGTTCATGAAGAGTATCCTTGTATATACACAGACAAACAGCAAAGAAGCAGCAAACCTTTTAGGTGCCGGTGGTCCATCTGGAAAATATGATACCATTCACGACTGGCTGAAGTCCCAGACATCTGAACCGCTCAGTTTTCCAGAGGGTGACGCAGTTGCAATTTTTGACAACAACCAGGTAATAGGTCGTTCATGGACTGTCAAGGTGCAACATAAAACAAAGTCAAGTACAGTTACTACAATATGTCAGATAGAATATCCAGGGTATAATGGTATACAGTATTGCAGCTCATTCATGCAACATAACTGGACCAGCAACCTCACTGAAATCCGTGCAAATGTCAGAGAGCTACCAAATTCCCTTGCTACTATTCATTAAAACTATTTGTACAGATCACTTGCACAATACCTAGAGAAAGTCATGCATCAACAACAGGTTGACAACGACAACATTACAGATGATATTGATACTGCCGTCGCTCGAAAGGTGGAAAATGAAAACACGAAGATATGCTGTAGATGTGGAGTACGGAACACAAAGACGAAAAGAAACTGCATTTCATGCAAGTGCAATCTGAAACAAGCAGAACTCCAAGAGAGTGGCGAAGATGTCTTTGGCACATATAGCAGAATGAAGCAACCAGCTGGAAAACCACACAAGGAAGTACGGGTAGATGTAATTTTGAAAGAAGATGGTCAGTCAATACGCGCATGTACACCACAGAAACATGACCCCCTGGATTATGTGCCCACAGGACACAGAGAGGTTCCTCCACAGTTGACAGTTAGCGACCCATGCTTTGTAAATCCAAATTCCTACGAGAGTTGTCGATTGATTTTAAGACAGATAGGATATAAAGCTGGAATTGACATATACGGCACTGGTAACCGAAAGTGGTTATTTGTAGTATGTGATGGGCTCCCATTTGGTCTATGCCAGACAGTGGTTAAAGAAACACTACGTTGTGCGTGTTGCAGTCTATCAGAGGAGAGCTTCCATGGACTGGACCAGTTTGTGAAGCACTTTACAACATGCCATCCACAACTAGAATTAACACATACTTGTCAACGCAGAGAATTTGAATGGGTCATACTAAGACCAGGAAACGGACATTATGAGATGAACATGTTTAAGAGTTTCATGAGTCTCAACTGGGAGGTCTTCATGGGTGAGCTAGCCAAGATAATGGGCTTCTGTTCTGACAACGCACAGAAGGCAGCAAAGAACTGTACAGATAACCACAAAACCTGGACCCTTATTGAAACAGCATATGAAGGCAACATGAAGGAGCTGCTTGTACCGTATGTCCGGCACTGTATTAGCAACAACAAGGATCCAACACCTCAGGGTTTCATCAAATTTGCTACGATTGAGGCTGCAAATCCAAATTATGTGTATACCACTTTGATGACAGTCACTTATCTACAGGCCATTATGAACATGAGAGCTGGTTTACGTCGAGGGAACATAGATCTGATCGTTACAGCGAAAGCAGTATTTGCTCCACTATTCCACGCAAGGAACCATCCTAAGTACAGAGATTTGGAAATGGTAGAAGCGTTACAACGAGAAAGTGTACCAGATGGCCTATTACATTTTTTCAATGAAACAGAATCCGTCATCTTGACGAACAAGCCAAACTCAGGTGAAGGCCTTGACTTCAAGGCAGAAGTTGTAAACAAAGACGTCCAAGCATGGATGCCAAGAGGAGTTCCTGATGGTGGGGACTGGTTACGCGTGACCAGAAACCTGGAAAAACTGAAAAAACTCGGTCACAAGTGCAAGGACCTGTATGGGTTAAAACCACGACAGACCAGCGACAAATCCCGGGATATATCAGACTTAGTGACAGCGTACAGGATCCGCCTCAGAGAGACCAAATACCTAATTGCACCACTAGATGGAAACCAGAAAATGTCATCTGTCTCAGGAGTAAGTTTGGACCACTCTTTACAGAAATTCCAGGATGTAGCCATTCGTCGTCGACAGGAGTATTTCGATACAAAGTTTGAACACCAGGACAACGCCTGTGCAGAAACACCTATGATATGTGTGACCACAGCTGAGAGGGAACAACTTGACAACATCGAGAACCAACCCAAGGGAGCGATTTGCGAATTAGCAGAACTTTTGCCTCTCATCAACGACATTGAATACCGAACATCTCTGAGAAAGGAACTATCAACGTACAGAACAAAAATTTCCAGGACCAAGCGTGACACGTTATTATGTTTCCATACCAAAGTTAAAGACATAATTGAAGAACAGAATTCGTCCCGTGATGTAGTTCAGCAAGAGAAACAGCAGTGATGAACCAGTCAAAACCAAATACTAGTAGCAATAAAAGGGAAAGTGAACGTATGGGCATACTTATGTTTGTGTGGATACAAATTGTGCTTTATGCACGGGTGTGTTCCGTACGTTTCCTTTTTCCTTGTTTTAATTTCGAAAATGATATCGTATTTTCATAAGGCAGCAAGCAGCAAAATAAATGAATTTTAATTTTATTATTTTCATCATGATACATTTAAAGATAACAACGTAACATAGCAAGCATACAAATGCATTCAAAGTTAATATGAACTTATTCAATTGATAACATATTGAAATAAATTTAATGCTTGAAGCTATATAATACATGTACATGTATAGGTCATTCAATATTTTTAAGTGCTCTTGTCATTAAATTGTAATTTATTTTATATTAGTGTCATACACAATATTTATGTATATATATATTGTCACTTCAACTTTATGTCTTTGTAAATATAACACTACACTCAATGGAAGGTATTTGTCTTTTTCACAGTCTTACTAAGCACAACATGGACAGTTCCATTTTGACTGGCGTTTGGCTGGGCGGGGAAATTTCTTTGGAAGGCAAGCAGTGTGCATCCATTCTTGGCATTTGTTGTCACATTGAACCCAGTTCTTTCTTCTGTTGTTCTGGTTGTCTGCTTGATAAGATATACGGCAGTAACGGCAAATGTCCTCTTTTGAGTTTGTCTGTAATTGCGGTGGTTGAAGTTCCGTACAGGGTGACATTGTGTCCATCAACTCGACTGTGCTGTCAGATAAAAGGGTGCTGGTGTTCTCCTCTATAAGATCCAATACCTGATGAACAACTCTGTTGTCTAATTCTTGGATGGCTTGCTCAGCGGCACTTAACTCGGCGTAGCTGTGGTCAGTCAGCATCTCTTGTGGATTGTTATCTGCTGGTGTAGCTGTTGGTGTGTCTACCACTGGTGGGTGCACTTCTTCTTGAATGTTGGTTGTGTCGGTTGGTATATAGACTGGCAGTTTGTGCAGTCCACCTGGTAAAATGCAATTTGGTGTGTTGTCCTTCCTGGTCTTCAGTGGTGATGGCATTACGGGTGTCATACCATCGAAAGTCTTTTTGTTGGTACTGTGGACCCGTTCTTCATTTGATGTTGGTTTTAAACCGTCAAGTTGGTACTCCGTATACAAGTCATCTGTGCTATAGACGAATGACTTCCCCAGCTCGTTGTCGACTATCTTAATGATGACCGAACAACCGGTGATGACACTAAAGTCATGGCACTTGGAAATGAGTGTCTGTTTCCTTCTGCTTTTGGCGTTGTGTCTGTTGTGTTTGTTTTCCTTGAAAACCCTGGAAAAATAAAATAAAACATGAGTGAACTTGCAACAACAACAACAACAACAAAAAAAACGACGGTATTACGCTTTTCAAAATACTAGCAAGAATTTTAGATCATGGATACCTGCATACAGCTGATATATTATATTGCACAATACAATAACTAATAGTAGTAGTCACGATAGCAGACAAATATATAAAGTACTTCAATCAAAAGTATACACAATCGTCGTAAAGTTGATCTTCTCTTGTGTAATTCATGATGGAAAAATCTTGCCGGTATTTTGAAAAGCGCTATACTCTGGTACTGGATGGCACTACTAGTGTGTATATTGTTTATGGAAAAAGATATTTGTTGGCTGTTCACTAAGCATAACAAAAATATTTTGTTTCACGGATACGGCTAAAAATAGAATTACAATATCAATTGCTGCTACATGTCAGGAAATTTCGAGATCTTTTATCCGAGTAAAAAGTCCGTAAAAAACATGTAAGAAAATACTGAATTGTCGCTATTGGCGTCATAAAAAGAAAGAAATTATCAGCCTATTAGGCAAAGATTGCTTAACACAAATAGACAAATGACACATTTATATGATTCATAATGCAACAGGAAACCTTGACAAGCAAACAAACAATCACTATAACGTTCGCTGAATACCAAATACAAAGTCAACTATACATATATATATAAGAATGAATGCCGTTTGAAAATTTGTTCCTTAGTTACAAGACGTGTACTTATCCACTAAGGTTGGCTGGCTTCTTATTTTGGCGTAACACTTTGTTTTTGAAAGACTTGCCGTCTTGCGATAAATAAAACAAAAGTACTTACTTTGCCATTGTCAGATGATTGTGAAGTTGTAGTAGCAGAATAGCGTGATAACTTGTAATGGACGATGAAAGCTTACTAGTAGATCATAAATATGTGATTAACAAACATATTCATACTATATAAACCATTTTACTCTATTTACTCAATCTTCACATCAAAGACAATAATTTCCATGAGAAATTATTACAAAGATACCGGCAACTATTTCTAAAATTAATGCAGTCAGATTAAATATCGATTAGATAATCACCAATTTATATAATTAAATAAATTAATTATTTTTAAAATTAATACAATCAGCAGATCAAATATTGATTAGATCATCACCAATTTTTAATACAAAATAAATTAAAATAAACACATTAATTTAGTTCTATAACAAACTAATTAGTTTTTTCATGCTTTTTAAAATAATTAAGCCGGATTATACGTAAAATAGGGGAAAAAATTAAATTAAATTAAATTAAATGATTGGACAGAACAAAATTAATTAGATTAATAGAACAAAACAAAATCAAACCAAACATAAAAATGTCAAACAAAAAAATATAGAAGCAAAAAACAAAAAACAAAACAAAAAAAGCAAAACAAAAAAACAGACAATAAAACGTACATCAAAAGGCATCATTTTTTGTTAAATATTATTATTATTATATAAAGGTGCATATAAATGTTATACAATTTAAATATTATTACTTTTTAAGAAATGCTTCTTTTTTATTTGAAAAAAGTCCGCCAAAAAGACTTTATACAGGTACGTTTTAACCCTTCAGATAGGAGAGTTTCACTGCGGTATTGCATGACGGGATTGTTTCCTCGCATTTGCGAGTATACTCGGAAAACCGTGGAAGACCACACCTGTTAAACAGCTGATCAGGTGAATAGCCTTTTCAACCAGTTTGAAGTTTCAATTCAGTGTCACCTGTACTGTTTGTTTCCCAAATGTCAAATCATCATCAGAAATCTTAAAGAAAGTCAAAATGTGCAGTTTTGTTCGACAAAGCCTAAAACACTTTTGTGAAAGAGTTGAAGATATGAACATAGTGTATATTCATTATGTACCCTTTATGGCGATATCAGTGTTATTCAGACTGTTTCAGATGTAGCAAAGCCTACTTCGGGATGACAGCCCATGCAGCGATAAGGTCAACTATGATTTATTTTGATAGTTTTTTTGAAGCCCACGAAGTGTTCCATCTAAAGAAAAAATTAATGTTCACAGAAGATCAATTTTATTTTTCTTTTGAATTATGTCATTAATATTTTTGTAGATACTGTTAACATAATGTAATCATCATTACAGTTTTGTTAGTTACTGATCTTCCTGTAACGTATTCATTCTGAAAGTTGTATATATTCCTCTTTAGATGAATATTTGGTGGAATAATATTAAACCAATATTGATTACATATATTCCCCTACAGATGAATATTTCGAGGAATAATATTAAACCAATATTGATTACATATTCAATTTATTCAAGCACCAGTAAGTTCAGAATTAATAAATCAAAAACTAATAATGAAACTCTTTAAATACACTTAATAATCATAATGTCTGACAATGAATCCTTTGAGCTTCAGGAAACGATGACACCTTTTAGGTTTAACAAGTTGCGGAACTTTTTTACTACCATGCTAGACGTCTTACAGATTGGAACAGAGTTGTGTTGCATCAAGACTTAAGTCATTGCCTAAATATTCTATGGTCGCCAAGCATCTTAAACTCGTTGATCGATCATTAAGGTGCGACCATCTCCACCAAGAGGACAGATTTGTATGCAATGTCATGACACATCTTCCCGGGCCAAGGGTTACGATCTGCATACTCATCTTAAGCCCCTAACACAAGGCTCATCCATGAAATGAGCTATATGTACCGGTATACATGTATATACATACAGAGCTGTGTATAGTGTAGATAATTATATTAAATGTTTGTATTATTTGATATGAAAGTACTCGGTAATGCTGGTTTCATCTGAAAGGTTGTGAAATGAATATCCACTGTGTAGGATGCAGTACTTTTGTCTTACATCACATGGTACAAACAATGCATCTTTATGACGTTGCAAATAAAAGACGTCGAAAAAACCAAACGAATTCCCATACATTTGCAAAACAACGTTCACATACAAAGCGCTTCATTTTAAATCTGCTACATGAAACAGTCTTCTAGTTTATTTTCAAAGTTTTATATTTTAATTTAAAACCAAAACAAATGCGATCTTTTCAAATATTGCCTTATTTCTTGGCTAGGAGCTCCTGTTTTTAAAAACATTTTTTGTTTTCACGGTGGCCATGACAGTTTCCATTTATTTTCTGAAAATGTTCCGTCAGTAATGGGAGAAAATTAGTCTTTCACATATAGGGAAGTAAGATAAGTGAATTCCACCCTCAGGGTCATTATAGTGTAACTACATATGGAATTCGAATACCGTCGTTCTACAACGAGTGACCGAACTACAGAGTAATTCACGAGTGCGCTCGCGCACGAGTGATTT
>JAOXYH010120664.1:0-10343 GCA_028566455.1 Botula fusca
GGTTAATTAAATCCTCAAAATTTTGTACCAACGAAATGAAAATTTTCTATTGGAGTAATCTGTGCAAAATATGAAAGCACAGATTTAAGAAACTACGAGCCAAGAAATTTTAAAGAAACCACGAAAATTGGTATCCACAAATAAAGGTACTTTCACAGTATACCGAATTGGTTATATTTGAAACCATTGTTTCCATCGATTTTGATTTGATGGTACATCTATCGGTAGTCCTCACAAAAACTTTTCTGACTGTAAGCAAGAAAAACATCTCTTCAACAAATTTCTTTGCATACAATAAAACCTGTCTTAACTGAACCATGGCTGGACCAAAAATCTGTGTAAACCAAACTTGTACTGAAGTCTACAGTCTGCTGCAAGTTGCCAATCAAATTAATATTTGTACAAGAAGTTATGCCTTTATGATACTTAAATTGTTATTTCTTTTTTCAGGAAGACCTTGGCATCTGAGTGAATTAAGAATAAAGAGCAGTGAAGATTTGCATAAACTGTGGTAAGCATAAAGCCAAGGAAACATTTGAGTGGCTAAATTATGCTGCATAGAAACTTCATTTGGCTGGTTTTTATGCTGAAAAGCAAATAATATTGGCAAGTGTTCATGTCAGACTGACAGGGGTTCTTCTTGTACAAGTAAAGAATTTTTTACTTGATGAAGTAATTAATTGTCAAAAAACGTAATAAGAGCATCTTTTGGTTTCTTGTACAAGTAAAAAATCTCTTAAAATTTTGTTTGTTTTAGGCTTTAATTTCAACATCCAATGACCTTTTTACTGCACTATTCATATAAACATCTGATGCTTAATTAAAACTCATCTGTCAAGCAGTCAGGGATCTCTGACACTTAAAAGACACTTTATAAAGTAAAAAATATTGGGTATCTTTAAAAAGAGAAACGAAACAGAAACGAAACAGAGCGAAACGAAACGAAACCAAGCGAAACGAAACGAAACAGGGCGAAACGAAACGAAACGAAACCTTTAAACCAAGAAACGAAACGAGACAATATTAAATAAGAATAAAAAGCGAAGGAGAAAATGAAGTTCACTTAGAAACAGAAAGCTTTTGTCACAGAGAGTAAGATTTTTTTACTATCGAAATAGCCCATAGCAAGTGCAAAATGATCTTTAATTAGAAAATATTCTTCCTGAAAGTGGAATAATTAACATATAATTGTGTATATTGTTTGTAAGTGTAGATTTATTTTCAATTCTTTTCGTCGATCAGTATACATGTTCTTGCCAAAAAGATAGTTTTTTAGCCGATTTTCTAAGCAAATGCGAGGAAAATTGCGTAAAACTTCCCAAGTTGACTGTAAAGTCTTCCACTGACCATATTTTTCCCAGAGTGTGCAATATTAGGTTAATAATCATCAAAAGACGGAATTCCTTTGAAGTTTAAGATCAAAGGGCTGACGAGAATTTCTTTGAAGATCAATATTAAAGAGCTGCTGGGACAAACGGTTGTCACGCCATCTATCTAGAGAGTGGTATTCAGAGTGGTGAGCAGTTCTACAACAGCAGCCAGGTAATGTATTCTTGTACATTTTGCATCTTTCATTTTCTACAAATAATCTTGTCTCATTACACACCGCAAAGAAAGAAAGTGCCGTTTGTTGGGTTTTTATTGGAGGGCGACTGTTAGAATTTCGAATAAAAAAATCCAGTAAAATTTTTAAATAACCTTTGATCCAGCTGGGGACAAAATATAATGAAATCTTTAGTTTTCACCTTTGTCACGAACGGCGAAAGCAGGTCCAGGAGCAGCCCAGTCTTTCCGTCCGTCCGTCTGTCCGTTCGTCCGCAACATGTAGGAGTACCCATTTGGTGTAATCTGTAACTCAAAGTTTTCATTTCTCGTCATTGACACTGCACACTGATTGCACATATATTCATTAAAGATGTGCACCTCTAGTCCAGAGGAATCGAGTCAATAAGCCATTGGCACTCGTATATCATATTTGGACAGTACTTCTACAGTCCACCATGTGAGATTCTTTCTGAAATACGCGGACGATCTGGGTCGTTTTTACTCCTTTAGAGATCGAAACCATTAAATTTTGTTGCATCATGTTAATCCAGAGGCTAGTACTACGTCGCTAACGGCGAAAAAAGGTAAAAAAAACCCGGTCCACTCGTCCATCTGTTAGTCCGACCGTCCGTTCGTCCGCAACTAGTTTGTGTAATCTGAAACTCCAAAAGTTTTCATTCCTCACCATTCAAACTTTGCACACTGATTTAACATGCATACATGTCCATTGTTAAGATTGAAGATGTGCAACTCCAATTTTGAGCAGATTTGAGTCAATATGTTGCAGGTCCAACCCCGATTTTGATCTTCTCTATTTATTTAAATTGGTTGAAGTTTTTTTTAACTCTATAACTTCATCAAATGTGCAAAGAACTTCATAAAACTTCGAAAGAAGGTTCTTTATGAGGAAAGGTAGTAATCCGAAGCAAATATTTTTGCAAACTGAATAATCGGCAATTTTTCCGCATTTTAATGATCAAGTGGAGTTTTTTTGCTTACTTCTTGATTTAAGTTATTTTCACCAAACGTGTACAGAACTTCATAAAACTTCGACAGTAGTTTCTCTACGATAAAAATGCACATGCTTACATCATAAACGAAGCTTAAAATTTTGACGTATTTTAACCATGAACTGGACTAAAATTTTTCTTTCTCTTGAAATTGGGTGTCATTTTTATGTGTAACTGTCACATTATATAGTGATTTGGAAGACGCAAGCAAAACACAGGGTTCCATAATACCCTTTATAATTGCTGCAGTTTACTTGACCCAAATTACGGTTTCCTGATTAGTTATACAAATTAGGCATAAATTACCCGAAAAAAAAATGAGAAAACCATTTGGCGAATTATAACCAAGCTTTGCCTGACGGATTTGGCTGCCGAACATAAGGGGACCGCGTCATCTATATGTCGCTACCAATGCGACCAATATGCTTTCATCAATTCTTTGCCACTAAATAGATACATAAATAAATCATTGTAATTTTCTTTTTTTCACAGTTCTCTAATGGAAGCGTCAGCTCAAAAAGAAAATGAACCAAGCAGTGAAGCAAAGAATGATAACTTCATGGATGAGACAGTTATATATGCTTTTGGAGATGTAAGTAATAGTTTTTCAGAAGAAAATACATTGTAAATGGACATCAAATTTGTTAGAATTTTGAAAAAAAAATCGTTTCGTTGTTGTTTGAAATTGTTTTTTAAATCATTGTCATTCCAAATCGTTTTGAAGATGTCATGGCGGGAAACATGTATTGGGAATATAATATTATATATAAAAATATGGGTATAAGCCTGATGGGGAGGATATTTATAGGCTGATGAGCCTTATGTAAATTTAATAAAACGAATGAGCAAAGTTTTGTGAAAAAAAATAATAAATCCATAACCAAAACAAAATAGTAGGTGCCTTTGGAATTTGAAAACAAAGAATTCCTATGAAAAGAGTTTTACTGACTGAATTTCGTTGTTGTATAAAGAGAAGTTGCACCACTTTTTCCACCATAACCTTATAATACAATTTAAGCCAACACGAGCAAAATCTGGTAAAAATGAAACGATTGATAAATTAGGAAGTGCACAACTTCAACATGTGTAAAAGAATTCCGTAAAGATATGCTGAAATTTCAGTAGGTAATTTAGGAGTTGTGGATTAGGCAAAAGAGGCAAGACGGCAGACAGCGTGGTCCTTATGTAGGGTTTTCTGACCATTTCGGTTCCTTGGGGAAAGGGAAAAAATATGTAAAACGTGACTAAACTCGAGGGACAGTGACTAATGTAGGGTCTCATAAGAAAGTTCTATACTTCTACTTTTAATATCTTTTAAAAGCTAAGCTCTAGTGTCTCGGTGCTTTGAGGTATGATGTCACAAAATGGAATGCACGTTAGTATTTCATTATATTGTGCTATATGCACAAGACAAATTATTTTGGAGCATCTATGCAAAAAATGGGCGGTAAAACTCGCATTTCTACTGTTTCTAAGACGCGTGCAAAAATTATACTGTTCGACAATGGATATATATTGTATACGAGTACCGACGACGGGCTCATTTCAAAGGGCGGATTTTAATTGCTCGCAGAGTATGAATGGGGCAACAAACGTACATGTCAATGGGCGGAAAAAATATATTTCAATTGGCTGATTTCTTATTTCTCCTTCCCCTAACTATATATAATTAAAACAGTTCACGTGCATTCTTGAATATAACTCGCCCAAATATAAGTCCCTTTCCTCAAGGCTTGACAATGGACCAAACATTTGTGCTAATAAAAAGCATATAGTTCTATTTTGAGTGGTGACAAGCCTGAAATTTTTACCGAAGTTTTCGCGACGGGTGGTTCTTGTTTTCATTGTTCATGACTGTTAATAAGAGAAAAATCTGCGATGAAGTTTCGAATAAGATTTTTCATCATGATATTGCCCGGCAAGTCTTCATTATTATCGATAACTTACGACTGTAAATGTATCCCCATACCAGTGAAACGCTCACTATGAAAAGAAAAGATAGATGAAATAATTCAAATTATTTTTCTGTTTCAGAGTATAGATATACAGGATTTGCACGACATTTCTTCTGGCCCTCAGTTGTCATCCAGCTTAACAGAATCTCCTGATAAAAAGTTAGTCTCTCCAGCAAAAAATGATCCAGAGTTGCCAACGGAAATTAATGTACAGATGTCATCCGGATATCTAACCAATCCGTTTGACGTGAAACTGTCACAGAAGTTTGTTTCTATTTCGCCATCGAGTTCGCTCGAGTCATTAACAGAAAAATGCGAACACGAGCCAAAGAAGGAACAAAGTCCATCAGTAGAAGACTACATTGAAATATCGTCGGATTTATCAGATTCGGATTGTATGCCAGCAATCACGCGTAGAAAGAGTAGTGCAGGACCAGAGTTTCACAATAACAATCCAAACTTGCCAATACACAGTTCGCCTTCAGTTGGACTTGAGGCCAAAGAAATAATAAGCTTGTGCTTTGGAGAAACGACAGACGACAGAATATGCAAAGAGAAACCAGTTAGTGTTAGAACAAATTCCGTGTTTGTCATTGACTTGAACTATGTCAGTTTGAAATCACTCAAAGCAGACGACAATGGTGTCTGGGAAACCAGCACTCCTCGAAGATGTTATAAAGTAACACTAAATAACGGACAAGTAAGTTCTGCTGTGATTGCAAATGACCACGATTTCACACACTTGTTAAGGAGACAATATGGCCGACATAAGGGGACATTCAAGAAGAACAAATCTGTTTTTCAGAGAATCATATCTACCGTGAAGGCCAATGGTGGTACCGAAAGCAGATATGCGGTTGTCCAATATTTATTGAAAAATTGTCAGGAGGAGGATATCGTTATGGTTCCGCACGGCAATAGCACCGGTAAAAGACCATATTTCAAATCAGACCCAGTGGTGTTTGAAAGACTGAGCGACACGAAAGATTTACCACCAAAAAAGGCATTTCATGCAGTTTTGAATCAAGCAGGAACTCCTACTACTAGTTCACCTTCAGCTGAGCCCAGGAATATGCAACAAATCTATAACATTAACTGGAGTTTAAAAAGGAAAATTAAAGAAGAGGAACACACTGATTTTGCTCATTTATTTGCTCAAATCAAGGAAGACGAGTTTGTAAGGGAGTTGTCAATAACCGCAGAATCAATACAGTATGTACTAGCATCTAACCAACAATTAAAAGATCTTGAAATTTTCTGTACTAAAGAAAATATGTTCTCAGTTCTGTCGATCGATTCCACGTTTGATGTTGGTGAATTCTATATTACAAACACGTGTTTTTCAAATTCCAAAATAGTTCATGCAGATGGGAAGTATAGAGGTAAGAACCCTCTTGCTCATGGACCATCATTTATACACACAAAAATGGAGACAAACAACTACGTGACATTCTTGGCTTCCCTGTTAAGGATGAATCCAAATCTTAAAAACATTAAAGCACTCGGTACCGACGGCGAGGAGGCCATTATGAATGCTGCCGTAATCTGTTTCCCAGAGGCTATACAACTGTTGTGTGTGGATCACAAAAAGAAAAACATAGAGTCGAAACTCTTAGAATATCGTACATCCGACGCGTCCCGAAGACATATAATGGCCGATATATTTGGCAGAAATATAAGTACAACATACGAACAAGGTCTAATAGACTGCACATCTGTCAGTGAGTTCGACAAAAAATTAAAAGATTACAAAGGGACATGGGACCAGCTTGTCCCAGGATTTCATTCGTGGTATATTAAGTACCAATCAGAACTATTCAAAAATCACCTGATTAGTTACGTCTGCAGAAAAGCTAATGTAGAAGGCAAATTCTCAAACAACAGAATAGAAAGTATAAACGATAAAGTTAAAGACTGGGTAGGGCGCAAGGGCAAATTGAGCATGCCCATAGTTAATAATAAAATCGAAGAACTAGTACAGTTACAAAACCAGACGTTTGAAATTTCCGTATACGGGCAGGGACCGTACGATTTGTCGAAAGACTTTTCTTATTTAAGAGTTGACAGGCACCAGTGGAATGCATTCAACAAAGAAGAAAGACAAAAATGTTTGGATAACTTTTGGAAGGCCAAACCAAAACTTCCACTTGTATCATTTTTAACAGATGAACACGGAACAGTTGCTCAACCTGAACTTCCCGAGAGTGAAACATTTTCGGAAATACCATTTGCTGCTGACCAACAACATTTTGTTGGGTTATCTTTGGAGTATAAGTCAGAATTCGTGATTCCTGGTATAAGTGAAGATCACTTCAAAGCCATGTGGGAAAAAGCTAATGTACTCAAATCCAGCGATGAAGCGATTGTTAAAGCACCCGGTTATAACGGTTGTTTTGTACGACATTCTGCTACGACAAATGCAAAACCGCACCTAGTGTCATTAACTAAAGCTGGAAAGGTGGTATGCAATGACTGTACGATATATCAAAGTTTAAAATGCTGTGCACATGCACTGGCAGGAGCAGACTTTTTAGGATGTCTCCGAAAATTTGTTTCCAAAAACAAGTCTTCAAAAGACTCAGCTGCTACCACTTCAGACCTTTTATTTTCAGGTATTACAGGTGGACGTAAGAAAGTATCAAAACCACGACGTGGTGGAAGAACACCACTAGAGATGCCAGAACCAGAGCAAACTGTCGAAAGACGACCTATCGTTTCGCTTGAAACCGACTTGGAGGTTTGTAGTATGTTAGACGACCTACGACAAGAGACTACCTTCGAATTAGTTTATCTTTTCCAGACGAAAGCAGTTAAATGCTATGGCTGCTCAAAAAATTTCGATAGAGAGTCAGAACAAAATCGTCTAGTTGTGAGATGTTTTTGTGAACGAGAGTTCACACAGTCAGGGGAAAAGAAGAAAAAATGGCAATATGCCTACTTTCATTTGGTTCTGACCTGCATAAAAAGGAAGTTCCCAGCATTTGAAATGCAACAATTAAAAGGAGGAAAGGAATTGGAAAACGTGATGTCCGACAGACTTAAAGACAAACTATGTTCCCTCGGCATCAGGATGTAGTTTTTTTTTAACGACTTCGCGCTTTGAAACAAAAGTTATTTGTTTTGAAAGCTTTTTTAATTTCTTTGCTAGACATTTGTTGGTGAATAAGAAACTTTGAAAACTATCTCGTATTATATATACAGGCAGTAGAAAGCATTTAAAAAAATGTTGATTGTGTTGTCTTAAATAAAGGCGTTAAGCACTTGGTGTTGTCTCAGACCCAATGTATTTGATAGTGGTTAATTTTCAATTGCGAGGTCATATCTTGAATAATACTTAAAGTAATTTGTGCTTCTCTGAAAAAAGAACCGGTATGTGGTAAATGTACGAAAGACAAAATCACATGATATCATGATATATAAAGAAAACTATAAAAAAAAATGTGAGCATAGCTCCCCCATCTGTCTTACCCCATTTGTCAGGAGGTTTACGTCAGATATCATCAAAATTCAGCAAGTATAGTTCATCTTACAATGGTGCACCCACCTAGGTTAGACAAGGTTACACTGTCATATAGGTAAGGGTCACAGTGACCTGATTGGTGTATCTGACACACTGCCTTCCCATGATGAATCCATATACCATTCACAATCTAGGTTCTAAGGTACAAAAGATATACCATGGACAAGGTTTGACTATCATAGAGGTCAAAGTGACCTAATTTTGGTACACGACAAATTGCCTTCCCATGGGGCATACATATACCAATTACAGTCAATCTAAGTTCTACGGTACAAAATATTATACTCTGGATAATATTTTCCTACAAAAGAAGTCAAAGGTCATAATCAAGGTCACAGTGACCTAATTTTGGTACGCAACACATCACCTTCTTATGATCCATCCACATATCAAGCTTGATAAACCTAGGTGCTACGGTACAAAAGTTATGCTCTGGACATGAAATGAACAAGGTTTTACTACCATTAAGGTCAAAGCCAAGGTCATAGTGACCCAATTTTGGTATGTGACACATTATTTTCCCACGATGCTTCAACATATCAAGTTTGATAAATTTAACTGCTACAGTACAAAAGTTCTGCATAAGACACAAAGTGGACAAGGTTCAGTTTTCTATCATAAAGGTCAAAGGACAGGGTCACAGTGACATATCGAATCCCAACGGTGTATAAAAAGCATACAAAAGTAACAGCGCTTTTATTGTTGTTCTTCATCTTAATATTGACGTAAGGTCTTCAACAATGAACCAATCAATCCAATGCAACGACAAGTTCATGACCGTCCCAGCGAAATTTCTCCACAAACCCTGTAATTCGTTGTCCCATTTCAAATGTAAATATTGATTATTCATTTCTTGAGATTCAAGAGTATCATTTATTTTCGTATCCTTAATTTCTAACAATTCCAGATTCAAAGGAAATATGGTTTTGTAGGTAATCGCCAGTTTCTTCCTTTTATACCGTCATTATTTATTCTTATTAATTCCCCCTTTTTAATTATGTTTCGTTTCTTGGTTTAAAGATTTCGTTTCGTTTCGCCCTGTTTCGTTTCGTTTCGCTCAGTTTCGTTTCGTTTCGCTCTGTTTCGTTTCGTTTCTCTTTTTAAAGAGACCCCGATTTTGGTGCATCGGATGTGCACATTTCGTAAATTACTCGTCAGCAATTGTAGGGACCAAAACTTTGGAAGACCTCGACTGTTATCACAAATGTGAAAAGCGATAACATGCCCAAATGACCGAAATAGGAAGCCAAAACCACCTACGGACAGAGCTTTGCATGAGGGAGATACAAAATTCCTCTATAATCTTGAACTTAACGGTAGCAGCAATTATATTTTTTGTTTTTGTAGTGTTTATACAGCATATCATGACTTTAATCAGAAGTTGGGCCTAAAAAGCAGATAGCTTGTTCTTAATCTGTGTAGACAAACATTGTGTAGCGAAAATCTATCAACCGAGTCTTGTAAAATCACAGGACTATTGAAAATTCGCTAAAGTAAATGCCGGTATAATAATAAATAACTAAGCCCGTTTAACAGGTTAAATGTTGTATTGATTTACGATATAAATAATCTCTGATATACAATCCTACACAACTATTTCACTATGTAATATACAACATGCATCATCATCTACTATCTACTCTATACTAACATACTCTCACTTTTCATCGGTCTGTAGTGAATTTTAATATTTAGCCATCCCCTATATTTTTTTCTTTATTCATCATGATACTTTCAGAATATATTTGCTCAGGGATTCATGTTCTTAATATGTCATCATATGTAATTTTGTTAAGCTATAATTAGCAGTTTCCTGTTGTTTATTATGGAAAAATACATCATTTCATCATGTTCATGATTTTTGCCACATGTATTCTTTTAAAGTAGGTCACCACATTTTTAGGGACTCCTAGGTAGGGTCCCATAGGGACCCTAATGCCAAAGGGATTCCATAGGGATCCCTGGCTCCTAGGTGGGACCCTTATAGGATCCCAGTTTATTGCATCAGAAATTGTATTTGTGATTTCATAAGAAATATTTCCTTTTTGCATCAGAAAAGTACTGAAAAATTCCTTAGGTTTAGTATAAATAGACAAGAAAAGTTATGTTTAGGGTTCCACTATTTGATTTTTACTAGAAGGGATAAATACTTCATGTTTCGGCCAAACTGATCATTGTATCTACATGAAATTTAGTTGGACTTATACTTAAAACTGATCTGTGAATCAGAGTGAATATTTTGTAACTGTAATCTAGTGTTAATTTCGCATAATACAAGGATTTATTATACACTGACTTCTTTATTATTTCATC
>JAOXYH010120774.1:0-10343 GCA_028566455.1 Botula fusca
TTGTCATTGTTCAACCTTAACCTTGACCTCTTGATGAACCAGGTTTGAGGTCAAGGTCAGTTGGCTATGCATTTCCATTTATTACCTTGACCTTGTTATACACAAGGTTAAAGGTCATGGTTATCACCTAACTTTACCTTAACCTTCAGACGCACCGACTTACAGGTCAAGGACAACCTGAAGTGTATTTGACCTTTAACCTTGACCTTCTTTTACACAGGTTAAAGGTAAAGGACATTGTGGACACTTTTATTTTCTCCCTTTTATGTGTAAACCTCCAAAACATTCCGTGCCCTTTTTGCTGTAGACTTATCCCAAAAAGAAAACCCTTTTCAGAGCGTGATTTAAATAAAGTAAACAATTTATTTTATCAGGCATTTCATTAATACGTTTTAAAGTAGCCATATATAAGAAGAAACGATAAGCATCTTTCATATATATTACTCCTGTTTTAGTCCCACCCCTATCGAAAATTCATATTTTTAACATAGAGGGTGGGACTAAAACAGGATTAATATATACACATGTATATGTTTTCTTTTAATATAGTATATTAATCCTGTTTTAGTCCCACCCCTCTGGAAATGTCATACTTTCTATATAGAGTGTAGGACTAAAACAGGATTAATATAGGAGTGAAATAAACTTTAGACTGATATATATTAATCCTGTTTTAGTCCCACCCCTATGGAAAATATATACTTTTTATATAGAGGGTGGGACTAAAACAGGATCAATATAGGTATGAAATAAACATCATACTGATATATATAAGTCCTGTTTTAGTCCGACCCCTATGGAAAATATATACTTTTTATATAGAGAGTGGGACTAAAACAGGATTAATATAGGTATGAAATAAACATTATTCTGATATATATTAATCCCGTTTTAGTTCCACCCCTATTGGAGATTTATATTTTTTACACAGAGGTGGGACTAAAAAGGATTAATAATAGGAAAGATCAATCCTTTTTTTATTATTTTAATATACATGTATATTGTAGTATTCATGAATTACACGAAAAAACATGATTATAAAAAGGTGAATCCCACCTGGGACTAAAACAGGATTATGCCTTTCTAAGGAGTATCTCCACCTGGTAAAGCTCTGTCCTTAACTTATTTTGCAATACTTTTTAGGCCCGTATGGTTAGTTGTTCTCTATCAAACAATAACTTCGTTTAGGTTTTGATCTTCTAAATGTTTTGATATTATCGCCACTAATGAGACCTGGATTGTCGAAATGGCCAAATGCAGAAATTAGATTTGCTGCAAGTTCGGTACTTTTGTTATTCTAGTCATTAAAAAATCTTGAAACGCAAAAAAGAAAACAATTTAGAATCTTGAAGTAAATTGGGTTGGATTTTTATAACACTAATTATCAGGGCTGGTAAATTTTGGTCAAGACAGGTAACTTTTTGATGCAGCCAGCCCTGTGGTCTGGTAGATGTTTCAGCGAGTTTCCTACCCTGTTTATGGGTAAATAAATATGCTTCTAATATAACTTCACTAGCAGAGCTTGGTCGTTATCCATTATCCATTTTTGTCATCATACATTAACTAAAATACTGGCTATATTTATATAAAAATCCTATGCTTCGAATATAGCTTCACTAGCAGAGCTTGGGCGTTATCCATTAACTCAAATACTGGCTGGCTATATTTATACAAAAATCCATTTAAAAATTATTCGAAAATGGCATACAAGGCTATAGAATATATTGATTGCAGATACGCTGGTAATTTTCATAAGCATATATACGAGTTGCTAAGATGTATTGGTTCTGATCATGTTTGGAAAAACACAGGAACTATGTCTGAGAGAAAACTTACTTTTGCAATTATACTAAAAACTCTGCAAAACAGATACGATGATTTTTTTTTCTTTCAATATATATCTGGAGAAAGTCACATTAATAAAGAAAGGAACAATCTTAGCACTTACCATAAAATTAAAAAAAAAATATACTTCAGAAATTTATACACACATGCAAGTGTCTACAGACAGTATAAAAGTTTTGCAAATTATGAATTTCAAATCATAATCTGGATATCGAAAAAGGTAGATATAAAATTATACCAGCAAACCAAAGGTTATGTAAATATTGTCATTCAAACCAAATTGAAGATGAAATGCATTTAATTTGTGATTGCGTACTGTATTTTGAAGAAAGGAAAAAAATATTTGAAAACATCACATCAATTGAACCACACTTTTCAAGTCCGAGTGATCATGACAGATTTGAATATCTCATGAGTTGTAATGAACCTGACATTTTGGGTATATTACTCCCTTATATAGGTAAGTGTTTTCAGTTCAGGAATTCATCAGAAGGAATTGTTTATTGAATAAATTTGTATTAGGTAAAGATTAATTCTATATTGCTTTTAGTTTGTGTTAAATTTAGACTGTCTTGTTTGTTTGTCGCGTTCTTCGTTTCTTTGCTTTTGTCATAAATTATGGAGAAATTTGGTCGTTTTGCTCATTTGCATACGTCGCCATTTTAATATAGACAAAGCATAGATACAAATGAATTCCATGACACCTATTCTCATATAATCCGAAAATATTATTTTCAAAAGTAGTAAAAATTCAGTTTAATGATATCTCGATTCTGAGTTTTGTTTTTGAATAAGTGACATATGCAGGGTAAGGATGTAAACTTTCAGCACTCAACTTAAAGATCTTGGGTTTTTTTTTCAGAGAATGATTTAATACACCCTCATGATATGTGTAATCTACGTTATCTAAATAAAAGGAAACGTATTTTTGTACATGTTATCCATTAGTATTTCCAAATATAATATTTGAAATGGGAAATAAAATGTAATAAATTCCTAAAGAATATTTGGACGTATACGTCGAAATCAGATATTTCTGTAAAGCCGTTCGAATGAAAAGTTTGCAAACTCAAATTGTTCTGTCTTAAGTTAGTAATTCAAATAGTATAAGAACGAACGACATGCGGTAAATGACATTCCTTCATAACTTTGATTATCTATCAATAGATAAACATTAATATTTATGCTGCACAGACTTAATGCAAAAGCATATTCTAATTGCCAGTCCGATAACGTAGATTACAAATTCAGAGGAAATCCACATGCCAACTTACAATTTGTTATAAAATAGCAGAGTACACATCATTTTCCCCAAATACAACCAAATGATACACAACTACGAATAGACTGGATCCACAAAGCAAGCAAAAACACCAACTAAAACACAAATAATTATATCAACTTTTTTTTAACATTAAACCAAGTTTCATTGACATATTCTCATTACAAATGGATGGTGCGGAATCCGTCAATTCGATTGTGCAAGAGGATGGAGGAGTTACAGCGTTGATCTGTTCCACGTGAAAGCAGCAGGGGCGTCATCAATAAACTTTTGTTTCCTTTGAATTAGACATTCAGTCCAACAGATCCTCCTGATTGTGCCACTCAGCAACTGACTGAGTTGATTTACAGCATTTTGTCTAGGACGTCGTCCACATCCATTGCTTCTTAAAAAGAAAGAAAAAAAATTCCTTAAATTCACGAGGGTGCTCTGAATAATGATGGAGGAATTTACACAATAATACAAAATAATAAAAAACGATCTAATAAAAGAAACAATATTTTTATTATTTTTTTTAATTAATGAAAAGGAAATCACGTTTATTTTTTTTACTTTTACCAAAAAAATATTTATTTATGCAAGTGTCACGTGACCATTAGGTGACGCTAAAGAGAAAGGCGAAAGTGAAGATGGTCGCAATGTTTGTTGTAACGTTATTTATAAGTGTCAATTTCGTTATGATTGATGGAGGTGTGAAGATGGTCGCCGAGTGTCACAAGAAGGAAGATCTGTTAGACTGCTGGTTTATTCAAAGGAAACAAAGTTCATTGCTGACGTCGTTGCCGATATTAAAAGGGTGCTTTTCACGCACTTCACCAGCGAGGAACAGATTAACTTTTAACTGCTCCTTCTTTTTGCATTTTTGAATTGACAGATTCCGCGCTATCCATTTGTAATGAGATAACCAACAGAATTCTTCTTGTCAATGAAGAAGAATGTGAAAATAATGTAAGTGCAATTGTTTTGAAATTGAAAATGTAAACAAAAACACATATTTCCCTTGATTTCTATTTATACAACAAGCATATCAAGTGCACACGTTAGTAACAAAACCAAGATAGGTCACATGATTTCTACGAGCTTTGATCGCGGTTTGACATCTTCTATATTTTATTTTCTATTCACAAGTATGCTTACATTTGTGTTTGTTGACGTAGGTATATCTGGCCTGCTTCCTCCACCTCCATCATCAACGGAAAAAGAAAAGAAAAGGAAATTTTACAGAAACAAATCTATACATGACTTTTCTAGGATATATCCAATATATTATCACCAATATCTGTTGCCTGCCATTGCCAACAAGTCATTGGAAACACATTTAAGACAGTGAAATCAACTATTTAACCCCTTAAATCCTAAAAGACAACATAATTATGATGTGAATTATATTATATTAAATAAAAAAAGTGTTAGGAGAAGTTTATAAAATGTGAATTATATATTAAATTAATGAAGATTATACATACTTTGACATTTTCTCTATTCTCTTCTCCTCTCTTGAGAAAATCTTTGTTGTTCGGGTCCACTTCCGCCTCTCCCGTCAAATCAATCATGTCCCAGTCAATGTCATTACTGCTTGTGCCTAGCATGATCCTGCGTTTGGCTTTGACAAACTTTCTCTGTGGGTGAAAGAAATTTAATAAATTACTCCACACACTCATGACAGTACAAAAACTGCTTTGTCTGGTGTAATCGCCTTTACAACTATTGTCAGAAGGAAAGTTGGTAACATGTAATCTTTACCAATGATTGTATTAAATTTACATATACAAGCATGTAGATTTTTTTATTTTGATATGTGTTATACTGAAATGAAAAAAAAATTGTTTTCAAACAAGAGGCCCTTAGCTTTTGAAATTTAGTACTGATTTTTTGTATTGACTCTGTGATACTTATTCCATCAGGACTTTCTAGTTTATACATGGATATGAATATTCTTTTTTCAGATGCCTTAGAAACAGTTGACGGATCCTACCCAGCAAACAACGTTACTTTTCTTTCTAAGTATTAAAGGTATACAGTTTTCTCACACACATTTCACCACAAGTACAATGAATGACTTTATTGCCTCCTTAAGATGAATGTACAGAAAAAATATGACAGAATTACAAAGTTGTATCATTGTGTTATCTTGCTCAATGGAGTATTGATGGAAGGAATAAAATATATAATATAAAGTGGTTATTCCGAAGACAAAATATTAATAAGAATTTTTTTTAAAATTTAATTACAGCTCATTTACCAAACGCACAGACAGTGTACAGAAAGTGGGTTATTGCACTTGGACTTTTTTACTGTAGTGTTTTTTTTAAAATTTCGTTGTTTTGTTGTGTAAAATTTTGTTGTTTTTTTTTTTGTAAATATATAAAGAAAAACAATATGTAATAATGAATACGAACTTGAAAGTGTGCCTAGTATATCTTCAAATTCATCTTCTGTTGTTGAATTTAGTTGTGAAGATGAGCGAAAACGGAAGTAATCCATCCCTACCTTTTCTTATATTTTGCAACAACTTTTTTTACAATTAATTTACTTTTACAGACATTTTTGCAGTTGCATTAGTTTTAGTCATCTATGCACTTCCAATTAACAGAATTCTGAAAGAGGACATGATTGCTTTTGTTGAAAAAATGTATTTTTTTATTAACTGGCGAACAATTATTTTTACCATGGAAGTTCAAAAATTATTGTATATTTTTTATCATTTGCAAAATTTTTGTGAGCGTAAAAATTAAAGAAGCAGGAGGACCAGAAACAGCCTGTGAGATTGACATACAATTAAATTTTTCTATGCTAAAAAAGAGAACTTACCACTTCAGGCACTTGTTTTCTCATTTCTCTTAGAACTTCTCTCTCCTCCAATCTTTTTTTCAGCTCTGTCAATTTCTGACCAACAAAACACAAATGTCTGGACGTTTGATCCCTCTCTCTGAGAAAATTTTCAACAATCCTTTCCTTAAATTTAATGCAAGCAGCCATCCTTTTGTTAACTTATCAGACTTTCAAAAAATAAAAGAAAAAAATGATAGGCATAATATAATTCTGATGGGTTTTTATATTGCACTCAGTTTGATTTTCTAGTTCTCACTTGATGTGAACACGTTTTTGTTTGTTTGTTTTTTTATTATATCTTTACGGCTGACTTGTATTCAAATTATACCGTTAAGGATGACTTGAATTCACTTCCCACAAAATTTCATTAATTTCTCTATTAGAATTGATTACAATTAGAAAGTGTGAATTACATGTTTTCTCTTATCTATGATTTCTGTTAACTTTAATACATGTATTTAGTGGATAGATTACATAGATAATTGATAAAAAAATACACTTCAATATTATGTTGTAACATAAATTGCTTTTTCTCCTTTGATGTTTCCGTGCATTAATCTGTATAAAAGTTGTGTTTTCAGAAAACTACGGTCTAATATGAGAAAAGAGATATTGTACCATGATTGGGGAATTACACAAGGACATGACATTCAGACTTGTGGGAAGTAGGCGGGGCTTAAGTTATGGTACAATATGCTATTTCTCATATTGTACCATAGCTCAAGCTCCACCCCATTTTCTTCAAGAAGTCCGCCTCTCAAGTTTACTGAGAAAAAAACAAGTCACAGAACATGAAAATTTACTATATTCAATCTACAGCTGTATACATTTTTTTTTCATCAATGTCCAGCAATAAACTATTAATACGTAAAAACAATTATGAAATATTCCCCTTAAGCGAAAATACATGTATTGTCCATCAACCACGAAAATTCTTTCCCACTGGCGTAAAGAATTAAATGAAACGAACGCTAGTACAGTAAACAGCGTTAAATTAAACAAAAAATTTTAAATGTTAAAAAAAAAATTCAAGAAATATTAAACGGTCTTTACGAAAAAGTAAAATTACAGTTGTGGAAATTTACAGTTCCGCTAGTGTTTGTAATATCATTCAAGCATTTTCGAAGCTCAGAAAGATTCGGTGTCGGACTATTGACGGAAGTGTTAGTGCAGTTTGGATCCAATTTAACAGACTTCAAGGACGATTCCTCAACGTTTTCGTCTTGAGCCGGCAAATTCGATAAGTTGGGTGTATCATTTCTACTAGGTGGATTTAATACAGTGGACACTTTCTGCTCTATTTCGTCCGTTTTCGATTTATACGCTCTCACTGCTGTAGACCTATGTCCCGTTCGATCCATAATTGACTGTTCGTCTAATCCTGCCTTGTACAATGTTGTCGCGCACGTTCTCTTTCCAGAATGGTTTGTATAATTACCAGTTAACCCTGCTTTTTGACACATCTCTTTCATTAAACCTTCTAACTTATTTACACCGAGTGGTTGTTTTCCATATCTTATTTCATTTCCACTTAATGGCTTCCGATAAAACCAGCCATCATTACCAAGCGCTTTCAGATAGGTTTCAAAATGGTCATACATACATCTTGGACCTGAAAAAGTATAAATGAATTTTCTTTACTACAGTATTTATTTATTTATTTATTTTTTGGTTGGGGGAAGGTCATTGGTGCAAAACATCTCGGCCTCGGGTCTAAAATAGTGTTAGTACCTGGAAAGAACTTTAAGTTGTACCTGAAATGCATGCCAATAAAACATAAAAAGTATACAAGTATGTATGTGTGTACAACTATCTTGGAGCCTGACCCAAAACAGAGTGGTACAGAGCTGTATACATACAAATCTCTTAAAAATAAATATATTAACAAAAAATAGACCGGAGAAATAAAATGAAAATAACGTGTACATGTCAGCCAAAATAAGTTCCCGTGGAAATTTCATGGGGATAAATATCACGGGAGATTTATTCCGTCTGGAACTTATTTCACAAAAAATATTTTCCAGTAACTTTTTTCCCGCAGAAAATAAGTTCCTTTGGGATATATTTCAGTCACAGATAATTTGGTCCACTGGAACTTATTTCATCAAGGAACATATATTTTAGTACATATGTACATGTACTTGTTCCAATTTTTATTCATTTTTAAAAATTACTATTTATTATTTAAATCCACACAAATTTATCATGTTTATCTATATAGCAAAATAAATGTAAAATTTAAACATTTAAGCTTATATTTATTTTTCTGTGTTAATTTAAGACATTAAATAGTAAAAACATGAAAACTTACCGTCATTTGAATAATGTTTAATATCCTTGTTAGAAATCTGCATGTGGGACAGACCACCACTGTACGTCTTGTTGTTTCGACCGATGAATCTGATATATTTCCCCTTGCTGTCGGTACCAAGTTCAAACTGCGAACAGTGTAAATTACGATGCTCATCCCTTCCTCGAAGGCCAAATATCTTACAGCCATAAAAAAATACAGTGTACTGTAGACTAGTTGAAGTTGATTATCCGAAAACACCTGACGACCATAGGATTGCCTCATCCTCCTCCGAAACTGCGTCGGCACGCTTCGGCTTAGTACCAAGCCCTTTTGTCAACAATTCCTTCATTCGGGCATCAAGAACCTTACGAAATTGAGAAAACGCACCATCTTTTTCATCGAAAAAGTTAATATGGGATAACTTATTATCCCTGCAATGTCTCATTAAACCACAAACGATGTAATACAAAGAATTCGGAGGATACTCTTCTCCATTTTTTTTCCGAGCCTCAATAACAAATCGCTGGAGCCAATAATCCATTGTTTTCACATCCATAGACAACAAATTTGGAATCTGAATGTCATATTGTCCTCTAGCCACTCGCCATTCGTTAAAAACTTTCATAGCCCACCTGGTATTCTTTTGTGTATTCGGATTAGTTTGAGACGTTATTAATTTATCGATCTCTTCAGCGGAAACAATTGTGGAAAAACGATCCTTAATTTCAGCATTTGTCATGGTTTCTTGCGGTTCTTGCAACATGTATCCGAGCTCAAATTTTCCCATATCAAGCTCCCCGGGATTAAGCTCCTCTCTCCCGTCAACATGATAAACTTTCATTGCTTGAGAAATTGTCAAATTTACGTCCGCTATATTTGCCGCCTGTGAAATAGAAATATTATCAAAATAATCATCTTCCATCGTCTGTGCCACATTATTTTCAATTTCGGTCGCGACTTGGGAAAAATGAATGTCAGCTTCAATTTTGGCTGCGTCTTGGGACAAATGAATGCCATCTTCTATTTCGGCTGCATCTTGTGATAACTGAACATCATCCGCAACTTCAGCTAGTATTTGTACAAGCTCATTTTCTTCCATATGTAGTAAGTCGGAAATTTTGCCATCCTGTCACTGATGCGAACTGAAATGATTCCCAGACGATACATACTTCGGGCGCGATAATACTTCCATTAGCTTGAATCTGATTGGATAACGTGATCACCTCATCATGTTCTAATATTAGAGCAGCTGTTAATTACAAAACATATGTACCACGCGTCTTACTCATTAACATATTTAAACAAACTCATCCTTCGGATTCGTATGTTTACTCATAAAAAACGTGGTACAAATAATACTTGTCATATCTACTGTTCACTTGAAGTAAAATATTATAATTGTCTATATACATGTATAAAACAAATTATCAGAGATAGTGAGAGTTAATTTTGATAGATACATTTGCACCATGTAACTTACAATTGTATTTCACCTCAAGTCTATTTATTTTTTAAAAGATTAATGCTAATAGATTTCAAATGTCTGATAATTTTCTGGGGTTTACATGTGTCGTTACAGAGCTCAGGATAAGCTGCGTATTTGCGTCATTACGGAATAATTTCAGGACAAAACCCAATTAAAATTTAACTGCCTGCGTTGAAAACGCCAATGGGTTACTTTGATTACTCAAAAACATACTTGGAACTTGCGTTTTAACCCATTTTAATGTTTACAACATGCGTGAATTGCGCAATAACAAAATAAACCCGGAAGTTTTATAATCTCTACTTTCGACATGTTCGAGTTATTCGGGAATTGTCCTAAGTGACACTGTTCTGCAGTCGTAACTCCTCGGCAATTTCCATTTCCGATCAATAACTCTGGTTCCCTGTCCTTTGGTTCTGTAATTTTACCGTTTGTGAATTATCGCGTAGTTTCAGTTTACCGGAATTTGTCAAAAATCTGAGTGGAAGGGGGCGAAAGAAAACGCCTTTAGGTCCAAAAAGGAATACTAAACAACAATACTTTGTTGAACACAAAGAACTAGAGACTCAGAAATGTGTAACGTTTATAATAGACTTTCTCATTCA
>JAOXYH010120885.1:0-10342 GCA_028566455.1 Botula fusca
GTCTTTAAATATTTCTTGTATGGTTATTTTGGAATCTTCCGTTACTTAAGACACATTGAAAACGAATAGAAAACTCCTACATAGATTATCAGCTTCAATACAATATGCTATGTCGTCAATAAATGAAATATTTGCATTGCTATCAGAATTAAAGGATATAGGGATAGCGTCAATGAGACAAGGGTCCCACACAAACCAGGAAATCAGTACCATCTGGGAGAAGTCCTAATGCCTCCTCTAATAATAAACCATAATTCACACCAATCAATATACTCTTAATAGTCCCGAAAACAATTTGTCAAAGATTCAACCCAACTGACAAAAAATCAAAAGTAAACACCAAATTCCAAGGTACAAACAAATAAAGGGAAAAACCCAAAGAAAAACGAAAACATTTTCCGAAAATACAAGTTCCTGATCTGGGACAGGCACATTAAAAGTGGCTTGCTAAGAGAACTTCATAATACTTAAACCGTCTTATATCGATAATACCAGATGACCAGCTCATCGATGTTTTTCTTGTACTGTAGATTTTCATAGTGCGTCTTTTTGTATTCAAGGATTTACCACTGACCCAGCATACAAAAATAGGACATGATAGCAACATCATCAAAAGTCTTCTTTTTAACTTACAACTTTCTAAAATTCATTATTTCGTATGGTACACCATGTCTCTCTTGGCTAGATTTAATCTACTTTCATTTAATTGCAGTGCTGATTTCATATAATAATGTCAATAAAAGGAAAAAAAAATCGTGATTTTTGCAAGGTAAATAAAATACATCAATAAGCCAATTAAATAAAAATATACAATTTATAAAAAACGGGAATATTGAAAATTAAAAACCCTGAACAATCTAATTCTGTATCAATGATCTGAAAAAAACTGTTGTATTCAAAAAGGTAAAGTTTTGAGTCTCATCTATAAGATTAACTAAAGTATGATACTGAAAAGCAGACAGGAGTACCTCTTGTTTAAATAATAAATGCTACCTATGATCAAAGTATGGTTTGTAAGAATGTTATCAGGTCAAAGTACCAAGTTAAAGTAAACAAGTAAAATCTGATTCTGTCTATATTTAGTAAACTGACAACTTAATGAATATATATTTTAGGTAGGTAGAACAATCAAATGCCAAAAATTAATTGCAAAAGAAATGTGAACGGGTGACATGGGCTAGAAACACAATTGTTTTCAGAGATCATCTTTAATCTGACTCTTCAGTGATCCTCTAAAACAGGATTTTGCTGAACAGAAAGTATTGTAACGATAACTATATAGTTCCATAAAAATTGATTCCTAGGTTCGCTTTATTATTTAAGGTAACAAGGATTGCACAGATCGTTAAATTATACTTAAATTTAGTGGAAGGGCCACATTATCGAACACTGCATAAAGATATCCACAAAAAAAAACAGATTTAAAAATAAACGATTTAAAAAGAGCCTATCAAATAATTTTAAGTCAAAGTCAATGCTGTCCACATCAGAAAAGGAGAAATATTTCCTTAAAAAAAGATGCTGCCATCATTAATTGATCTTCAAAAAGAGTTTAAATATAATCACGGTGATGATAACTTGTCAGAAATTCATTTTCATCCAGATTGTAGAATGATCTTCAAGCGCTTTTACTTCAAGCGTCAGCGTTTTTATATATTCTTAAGGAAATGCGAGTGGAATAAATATACGTCTATAAAAAATGAAGATGTCGATTTCCGAGAGGAAGATGACATGGAACAGGATGGCGTATTTATTCATTACATGTCTGACTGCTACGAGGAATTTTTTCAGTGGTATTGGACGCGGAAAAGCCCACACGAAAGGGAAGCAAAATAATACAGTTAAAATGTGGGTGTTATGCTCGAGACGAGTACATGTCATACGTCAGGTAAATTGTTTACTCTCAATTAGCAAATTGATTGCAGTATTCACAATATGATGTTTGAGACATCAGACATTGGTTCAGATATTAGAAACATCTAAACTACCTCAATTTAAAACTATATTAGCATACAACGCTTTACTTTTATATTGAATAAAGCGTGCTCTCATCTACTTTCGCAGTATAAAATCGGAAGTACCTAACACTGTAAAACAAAGTGGATGTTTGAGACATCAGACATTGGTTCAAACATTAGAGACATCTAAAACTACTTCAATTTAAAACTATATTAGAATACAACGCTTTACTTTTATATTAAACAAAACGTGCTCTCATTTACTTTCGCTGTATAAAATTGGAAGTACCTGACATTGTAAACCATTGTAGATACATCTATATATTTATTTTTATGTATCAGATGTGCACGTTTTGTAAATATTAATCGTCAGTGATGCTAGGGGACAAAACGTTGGAGAACCGTAACTGATACCAAACATTTGTAAAGAAAGTTATGCCGAAATGACCGGAATAGCAAGTCCAAACCATTAGAGCTTTGCATGAGGGAGATAACTCCGTAATGTTATTAAATATGATCGAATTTCATTACGTGAATTTTTTTAGACACCCATAATTCTATTATTAAGTATGATCCATGAATTTTATCGATGTCGCATCTGTTCAGTACAAGAATTTTTTCTAACCATTTGAAATATTTCTTGATTAGCACAAGCTTGATACTAGTACTTGATTTCAGTACATTGACCTTGATATCTCACAGACATGGTCCATCTAGACATTAAGAAGTCATATTACGTACAGAACACAAATGCATACATGATTTGAATAGTGAAAAATGTCTTGAATTATTTTTAAGGTCAGAATGATGTTGAAAAGGAAAGCAACAACATTAATTTGTTTTGAGGTCAGAATGAAGTGGAAAAGGAAAGCAACAGTATTATTTTTTCCGTGTTTTATGACAGCTGACTTGTATTGAAACCTTAAACTTATCATTATCATTATTTAAGTGGTATCTGGTTTGTTTACAACAATACTTGAAGATGCATAAATAACCTCCCATATTCCAGTCTCACAAGTCAAAGTGAGAAAAGACGAATCCAAGTTACAAGTTAAACCTCACGAACTCAACTTATCATTCTCATAAAACTTTGCTGAGTGCCCAGAGTACAAAATTCGTGCTCGAGACAACAAACATTTTGATTGGTTGATTTTTGAGTCTGAGTACAAAAATTCTGCTCGAAAGCTGTATCGCAGTATATCCTTGCCTGGGTTTCATAAAACATCTCATATGTTGGTACCATCAAATCTCACCGAATATTCCCACTTGCAATGTGATGGGTGCCGTCAATGGAGGAGGACATGTTTTCCCTTCCGGAGCACCTGATGTCACTCCAGTTTTTTGGTGGAAGTTGACATCGCTAGCGCTTGGTTCTTGTGTTGTTTTATTCTATATTGTTTGCTACATATTTTTTCGTTACTTTTTTGTCATGTCCCAGTTCTCGTTATTTGTTTCCACATTTTTCATTTGTCCATGAATTCTTGTATTTTCGATTTCTCTCTCTTCAACGTGCTGTTTCGGTATTCTGTTGTCGGTACTTGTCCTCATTTAAAAATGGATCAATCAAATCCCTGGAAAATCTTAGTGATTTGAGGAAAATCTCAATTTGAGATGCTTTAAAAACTGAAGCAGGATATTACTATCCCACTACCATTCAGTGTCAAAACCAAACCATTAGACTTTTTAAAACAAGATAGTACTTATGTTGACTTTAATAAAAATAAACTTAACAGAAAAGAAGAAATTCATTGTTGTACCAATAAAAAATCTGGCACTTAATTCTGTTATAGAAATGTTTAGAGATGAGTTTTGACTTCTTTTATCTTTTTTAAGTCAAAATTTGCACTTATATACTTCACATCACAAACATTTCAATTTTCTCACTTACTATGTCAAATACATGGCATTATTATCGGATTCAAATTATCGTTAATTATCTACGCCTATCATCTCTGTAAACCATTTTAAAACAAATTGTGATATTATACTGATTTTGATGCAAGTTTTTTAATTACTCGTCAGCGATGCTATGTATCCAAACTTTAGAAGACCACAACCATCAAAATTTAGTAAAGCGCGATCATGCCAAAATTACAGAAATAGAAAGGCAAAAACATCTCAGGACAGAGCTTGACATGAGGGAGATAACTCCGTTTAAATGATAAGATATACGAAAAATGGTTCTTTAAACATACTTGAAATAGACATTAAAATTGGATTTTAAGGTTCATACGTTATTTTTAATCCCCTCTTCGCCTACAAGAGTATCTGCGTAGCAAATTCAGCAGTGACACGTTACACATTTTATATCATTCATTTTTCAACACAACGGTTGAATAGTTTAATTAAATATAATGCCCGATAAAATCAAAACAATGTTGCAACCCTACTACAAAAGGTAGTTCTCTGTGAACATTCTAGAATACGTATCATATTACAAGAAACTCTGACGTTTAAAATATATCCAATCAAGAACAGATTAACATTGAGGTTTTAAATAAAGAATAGAGAAATATTTCTTCATTCTCGAAGTATCAGTAAGAAGTCATTTGCAGTCTACTGTCTATAATACTTCTGTTAAAAACGGTGCAAAATGATACCATTACTGAGTGATGTTGAAAAGGAATATCATTACAACAACGGTGATGAGGATATGTCGGAAGTTCATTTACACCCAAACTGTGATTTGAAATTAACGCAATACCGTCATCTCTTCATATTTCTTCGCCAGTGCTACTGTAATAGGTATGATCACATAGATGTTAACCGTTTCAACTGTAAAAATTCGGCTGACATGAGGAAGAACGGCGTATTCTTTCACTACAATGAACATTGTTTAAGGATTTTTAACCAGCAGTATAGGGAGAATATAATATCACCAGTAAAGATGGCGCGAATTTTTCAAGCAAAATGCGGATGTAATGCCCGACATTATTACATGTCTTATATGAGGTAAACTATCGATAATACTTGAAAGAAATAAGAAAAATAAACACAAAAATGTAAGCTAAATTAAACGCAGGGTGTATATTTTTAAAGATTTGCATGCATCCTATTCGCACGATGGTGATAACACGTTCACAATTATAATCCTAAGATAAATTTAAAATTTGTAAAAAACACAGTTATAATTATACTGCTAGGATAAATTTAAAGTAAGAATTATTTCCCTTTTTGATATGTTCTGCAGTTTATATACTTCTATGAAGTGTACTAATTCAATTACGTGCAATATATTGTTTGACCTTTGCATGGTTATCATGTAACTACAAGATTACTCTTCTTTATTGTCACTAGCCGCAACGCGGAGTGGGCGTATGAAAATACCGAGCGTCCTTCTGTCCGTCCGTCCAGTGTTGTAAGCAATCTAGCATTTTCATTTGTGAACCGATTGACTTCAAATTTATATGAAAGCTTTATGGTGAAAATCGTTTTCAGTTTTGAAAAAAACCCTAAAATTTAATAGGAATTATTACCCTTTAACTTCTGAAAAAATAGAATGTTAATTATCTAATCCATATTTCAAATTTCAGATAAAGTGATTATTAGGTAATTATTATGCAGAGATCCAACATTATGGAAGACAGATTACCCGATGTGTGATGAGCAAAAGCAAAACCAAAGTATGCCCGTAAAAATTTCGATTGGTTCGGACAACTTTTGATAGGAATTGTTTTCTGTTCATTTGCCAACCTGACAATGTTTCTTCTGGGATAAATTTAAATGAACGTTCTGTTTTTCTGGGTTTAAGATTCAAAAATGTTCTTTCAATCTACACTATTTGTATTTGTATGTGCAATGATGAGTTAGTTATGAATGTTCAGCATTGAAAATAAAAGTGTTTTACTGATAATTATGTAAACAGTTGCTTACATATAATTTGTATCAATAAATAAGTTAGTGTTATTGGAGGACAAACTACAGACAAACATAAGATTTTCGAAAATCTACAAAATAGGTGTGATGTCCGATAACTTTATGTATTAGGTCAAAGAAACTTCAAGTCATACCGTACTAAATATTTTTTGCAAATTTAAAATTACAATAAGGGGTATGGCAAACATTCAAATGATAAGATCGGAAGAGGAACCTTTATTTCGTTTTAGAGTTACAATTGTATAATTCTTGTCTAAAAGATAATCCATCCGTCTTTTTTCTTTATTTTAATAAAAGAAAACAAATATTTAGAATAAATATGATAAAAATAGGACAATTAGCCAATAAGGGTGTTTTTCATAGGCCATTGCAATGCAATCATATGAAATTCATATCGGAGATATACTTATAGTATGAAGCTATTATATATTTATACATAGAATGTTCTTGAATTGATAAAGAGAGACTTTCACAAATCTGTTGAACTACTTGTAACACAAATCTGTTGAACTACTTGTAACTTTTACATACAATTTAAAGTTTATATACCATTTAAAGTTTCAAATTTGATTTCAAACGTCTATAATAATATGAAATTACAACGTTATTGTTATGGGAATTTTCCACTACAAATAAATTCTTTTATTCAAAGGTGGATATACATTACTAGCGAATTTACAAGAAGTTCTGCATAACATATGGGTAAATATCTTTTCGATGGATCATAAAAAATAGTTCAGAAAAAAGAAGAAACCTAAAACAAATAAAAATCTAGAGAAAAAGAAAATGAAAAATTGAATCAAAAGCGATATGGGCCAAAGGCTAAACTACGCTGGTATTGCTCGACTGATTTACATCTGACTACCTGTAAATGAGTGTGAATTACCTGGAGATCGGGGTCAAATATCGGCAACAGAAAACCAAAGCAACAAGCTCAACGCAAGAATCCTAAACGTATAACAAAAGACATGCTATGTGTAAAGTTGACTTGCTGATTTTAGAAGAGAATATTTCACACATCTTTCTATTGGATCCTTTTCTGGATGGATGCAGGAGGCACTGGATCCCCTTTTTAAGTGGACAATTTAATCACCTCTAGATGCAGTTGTCTCTCAATTTGATTGCTTCAACAGAAGAATTTTACAAATATTAATCAGATTCCACATAGGGTCATTTGTTATGCAATATCAGCTGATTGCAACCATCTTGGCATTTCAAGGCAGAGTGGCTCGAAAACAAACAAATCAATTTTGTTCAAATTGGCTTGCTGATTCGGAGAACATTTTTACATATTTGATTGCATCACAACTTTCTTACACCATGTTTGCATAAATATCGGGTCATCGGACAAAATCTTCAAAGGTGAACAAGAGCCATCCATGCTATGTTTGCCTCTAATTGGCTCATTCGTTTCTGTGGAATTTTTACAGTTCTTTCTACAGTTTCATATGTTTAACTATGTCTATAAATAGCGATTATATTTAGATGAAGGGCTCGGCCACTGAAAGGCAAACACCCAACGCGAATCCATACCATATTATATTGACATGGCCCTCATGCAAGATGAAGGTTGGTGTCATTGGACATATTTTTGAAAGTAGATTATCCAAGGACTATTCATGCCATGTTTGCTTTAAATTTGCCTGTTGTTTTGAGGAGGTTTTCCTTTTAGATAGGGTCAATATTCGATACCACAATCTCATATCTTGTCGACATGAATACGATTTTTTATCTCTAAAGTGTTTCATACGAAAGACAACATTAATGGTACTCATTTTTAGTTCCTAATAAAAATGTAAAATAACATATTTGAGATATCAACCCTCATCAACCTGAAGACCATATTTTGAAGCTAAAAAGTTACTTTTTTCGAAAGGAACATTTACAGGAACAAATCGCCACTGCTAATCTATAGTTCTTTATAACGAAACTGTGTACGTTCGATAAAAGTCTCATCACTGGTTATGGACATTCGAATAGCAGAATTTAAAAACGCCCCTTTTTTTAAGTTCGTACTAGCATTTCTAAGTGCATGTTGTTATAATATCTCTAAAAATGTTTTTGACCTGGAAATAAAATAGTAGGCCGCTAAGACTCCGGTTTGCTACGACGTAATTTGGCCAAATGAACATCAGCTGTAAAACTGGAGGATTACCTGAGCCTGCAACGCTTACCTAATATACCTGCCCCTTTTAAGAGTATCACATTTCTGCAGTTTAAAACAAGGCTACATGTATGAAATTTTGAAAGCTGGACCACCCAAGGACAACCCATGCCATGTTTCTTTAGAATGCAATACTGGTTTCAGAGACAAAGATTTATAAACAATTTGTCCCATATGATCCTATGTCAAAACTCTGTCCACTGATGCCAGCCATCCAGGATGGAGGTCAGAGTCAACAGACACGCCTTTGAAAGTGAACCAATCAAGTTCAATCCATGCCATGTTTTTGTTTTAAACTGCCTCATTGGTTTTCTAAAACATTTTGCTCATAGGATACTGTGTTTAAAGAATGCTTGCTGATGGCTGCCATCTTGGATTGAGGTTTGGGTCAACGGACCCAAGCTTGAAAGGGTCCTATGTTAAAATTACATTTTGGGGATGGAGGTCAGACTACCAAATATAAATGTGAAAGTTGATAGGTACCATCATTACCATGTTTGATTTAATTGGTTTAATGGTTTCAGTGCAGAACATTTTTAAACAATAGGATCCTATGTTAAATGTATGTACACTGATGGTGGCCATCTTGGATTGAGGTCGGGTTCACCAGACATGATTCTGTAAGTGGACATGGAAAATTCCATTCCATGTTTGCTTTGAACTGGCCAACTGAATTCAGAGAAAAACTTTTAAACAATCTGCCCGTAGGGTCCCATATGAAGACTGTCTACTGGTGATAATCTTGAATGGAGATAGGGCTCAACGGATACAATTTTGAAGGTTGACTCCTGTGTATCATCATGTCATATTTCTTTAATTTGGCTAACTGGTTTCAGAGAAGATTTTAAAACATTTTTCTCATAAGGTCCTCTGTTAAAAACATGTCCGTTGGGGTCATTGGATACAGTTTGCAAAGTTGACCACCAGAACCATCAACACCATCCTTGCTTTTAAGTTGGCTTACTAATTTCAGAGAACAAGATTTTTTCTATGTTAAAACTATGTTCACTGATGGCGGCCATCTTGGATAAAGGTGCAAGTCAGAAGACACAATTTGGAAGGCTGACCCCAGATGGACTATCCATGCCATGTTTGATTTGACTTGGTTTACTGGTTTTCCTCTTGGATGGTGATCGGGGTCAACGGATACATTTTTTTTCAAATGAAAATCTGAATTAATGCAAAAAATCTATCTTCAAGGCAAATGTTAAAAAAATCATCTGCTGCGCCTGTTAGTGCTGATCTACATCAAATGAATTATTTAAAACATCTCGTACAGCTCTGAAGTAAGTAACTGAAACTTGAGCCGTCCTTAAAGGGACCAATTAACCCCCTCCTTTCCCCACAGGAACAGTTCGGACAATATCAAAAGTTTTGTTAAAAATGCTTAAGTTCAACCATTGTATTTTTCACAGCACTCATCCAAACAAAAAATCCTGACAATATGCATATATCCAAAGAGCAATCTAACATTCCATAAAGTGTCACGAAAATCCTGCAAATAATGTAGGAGTTGAGGACAACGTAAGCTTTGACACACAACAACTTTTGCTAAAAACACTTAAGTTCTAATGCCATATTTTTTTGAACTCAGTAATTTTTAATTGTCATTTCGGGCTTGGATCGAAGTCCTAACAACAGAGCCGGTGATACCCTCGGGTATTTACTGTTCAGCACCGGAAAATGAATTCAGTAGTAGTAATAGCAAATGTATAGATACTTTATATACCGTTAGCTATAAACATATTTTTATATATTTGACATTGTTAACTTAAGCAACATTTATATGTCAAATCTAATATCTTGTGACAATTGTCAGATTTTGATCAAAAGTGCAAAGATTATATATCTGGTGTGTGTGTGTGTGTATGTATAGGAGGATTAAAAAATGTATTGTTGAATTGTTTTTATATTGATACTGTACTGATTTGTATAGTCGACAATGTAGATAATCATAAATCATAAAATTTAACCATTCAAAATCGATATGAAATGTATCACACTTTGTTTTAAATTACACAGTTGTATTAGTACTGTTTACATCGTCTATACACTTTGCTCACTGTTGCATTATACTTTTTGCTTATAATTCTTTAAGGTTAACTGACACAGTGTTTGTACATGTTTGCATTTATATATAGAAAGTGTCATTTTGGAACCTGATTAGGCGACTTGTATCTTAATGAATATTATGCACATGTTCGAATCTACTGGCTACGAGACTATACTGACTTTTTGTTTTGTTTAACCATACAAAAAAGAAGGGCTATGGTGTATAAATTCATGACACAAAATCCCTACATGCACTTGACAAAACCTAAAGCAAAGGAACAGCGCTTTTATT
>JAOXYH010121105.1:0-10341 GCA_028566455.1 Botula fusca
TTTCAGTTGATAGATTAGCTAGAAATTTGGTATTAATTGTTTTCAGTGAATCCCCCTTCACAGAGAAAGACTGTTTCATAAATTTTGTGATATTTAAGTCATTTATGTTCACTGTCAGTTGATGCATATTTGGAGAAAATTTAGAGTGATATTAAAGTTGATATTTTCATTTTTAATAATGAAAATCTGTACTTAAGGGGACACAATTGCTACAAAAATTAAACCTAAGACCGTTTTTTTTATTTTGGAAATAATTATTTATACTGGTAAGTTCATATCATGCCTCTTTTGCTGTGTTCATGATATATATATAAAACAACACTTATGTTGTATTATCCAAGTGACTGACATTTATGAATATACAGATCAGGCAAAAAATCAAAATTTGTTTCCCCAATCCCGACTGAGCCTGACATATATATTGGCCCTACTAACAAAATTTTATTGTCTATTGCAATTGTTTTGTATGCATTCCTTCCCTGGATGGACCACCTGACTGTGAACCATAGGGGGTGTATAAATGGAAACAACCCTGTCTATAACAGTGGAAGTCATCTTGTAGTATGGTGTTATTACTCTTGTACTAACAACAGTTGATGTAAAGATACATACATCTACTCATCATATAGTGCATATTGCTGTTAACATGGTTAACAATAGTTCAGTTAAGACAGGTCTGCCAAAGTGAAACAAATATTTTTTTTTACTTATCTGCCTACCCACACTTAAATGAGATTCCAGTCATATTGTATGTGAAATGAAACCTCATTTGATTGTTTTTCAGTCTCAAAGTGCCCTTGTTGGGTATTCTGTATTTTGCATGTTCACTAACATTTGTTTAATTGCCTGTTAAATGTTGTTTTACAAATTAACTATATTTTACATGCATGTGTTTTTAATAAATTTACAGGGTGATCACATACAGATTTGATGATTTCTGATCTTGGTGGTATCAACGTATCAGCTCTGGAACAATTGAAAAATGATATTTTCAACTTGCTCAACACGCAAGCTAATTTTTTTTAATTTGTGGTTAAAGGATATGGACAACATAATCAAAACATTTGATATTTATAAATCAGAAATGTTCCGTTAATTCTTATTGTTATCAGATGGTCTTTAAGCATTAAGTAGTAAAGTTTCTTCAACAGTGTATTGAAGGAAAATATATATTTATGTAGTACAAAATTCAAATGTAAGTTAAGGTTTTATTTGAATGTATTAATAGAAACTACCCATTAAGGTAACCCGCAACCATTTTCAGTTTTCTGTCAAGACAGTATTATTTGGTATTGTTTGATGAACACAAGTCAGTTTTACCGTCTATTTTTGTTGTATTTTATACATCTTGTAAATTGATGATTAATCGGAATGAATACATCTGAATACTCCGCTGTGACAACATGTTCTGAGAGTATGATATTAGAGAGTAATATACATATTTCGTTATTTTTCAGTAACACCAAAGGACCAATTTCTTGTGAAAAAGCTCGCAGCAAAGCTGCGGAGAACAAAAATTTGTCTGAAGGAGATGATCAGTACAAGTGAACTTAAACTAAAGGCCTTTGCGTACGATAACCAACTTGATCGCAGAACTTTTCGTCAGTTATTGATGAGTAACAGAGAAACATTTAACAAGTGTACAGAAATAATGGAAGACATTTTTGAAGATTTAGACACTATAATTGATAAATATGAAAGAATGGAGAGCACTCTTTCAGAGCTAGACATGTTATAGTGTAAATTAAAAGAAAAAATAGATCAATCAATAGCGTTCTAGTTTATTACTCCCTTTCTAATAGAGCTGAGTATTATAACTGAGGAGTAGGTTTGTAATTCAAAGTATAGCTCAATTGATTGAAACTGGAAGAACAACTCAAGTATGGCAATTTGAAAGACCTTATAGTTAGGCAAAAGTCCACCCCCATTTTTCTCCTGTAAAAAATAGGAATAGGAACATGGCGATGGGATGTTGTCTCCTTGGCATTTACCCGATTTCCATTCTTTTTCATAAATACAAATGAAACATATTTATATAGTATTAATAAAGGTTAGATTTTGGACAAAGCCGAAAAATTAAATACCAGTTCAAAGTGTAGCTATAATAATTGGTAAATGTATTGATCATGTATGGAAGCCAAAAGTCTTGTCCAACTTTTCTTTTTGTTGAGCTTGAAATTTCATATCGGTGTTGTTAGTGCAAATATTTGTTAAATTATATTTCATATATATATACATGTATAACTCTTAACTTGCTCAGTATAACGGCATCAACTGAAAACATTAATACCAAATGTACCAACTACATTTATTGCTAAATGCCTAACTGTCTGTCTGTTGCAAATTACCCTATATTCATTTCTTGACTTTTCATATGGTTGCTGCTTCATGTATATTCATGTAAAATTTTTGCTCTCGTTTTATGTTGTCATTGTGGTCGTCCATCTGTAGACATGTGGTTTCCATGCATTCACTTTTGTTCCAGAAAACCGATTTTACATTAAAGTTTAACACAATGATTCTTTCTACAGTATAAAAACTTGAATTAAAATTGGAGTTCCTATCCATACCAGTTTGGAAACTAGGGGCCCAAAGGGGCTAAAAATTGTATTTTTAATATGTTTCCGTGCATTTACTTTTGTTCCATTTAACCGATTTCCATGAAATTGAAGCACAATGATCCTTGCTATAAAATAAAGCATGGGATTGAAAATGGAGCAACTATCCCCACTCATTTGGAAACTAGAGGGCCAAAATAGCTATTTTTATACTTATGGGCAAGGAGCGTTCATGTTTTATGCGTTTTTTTTTAATTAGATTCCTCATCAAAAGGATGACAAGACCAAAAACAAACAAAAAACCACAAGACAAGGAAAGATGCACGAAACCAACATGTAAAACTAAAGCTCTGACAATAGGACGTGTCATAAAAATGGAGAGTGACATCAGGTGCTACGGAAGGGTGAGCATATCCTGCTTCGCTAGAGACACTTGTTGTATTGCCCATAAGTCGGTCAAAGTTGAAGGAAAGAAGTGAAAATCAACGAAAGAATTTTTAATTGAAATTTCGTTGCTTATTATCCAGTAACAAAACGTAACACTGATAATAGGTTTCTTACTTTAAAGCAAAAAGAAAAAGAAAAAGATCTGAGATAAGCAAAAGAAATGAAAGAAGAAAACGAAGAAAAACAGCAACGAACACGCCCAACAAAGTTTCACCAAGGACAAAATCACGACTGCGTCGTCAAAACCTAACGCCAAATAGTAAGGAACGTGAAAAGACCAATAATACAAATGCACGTAAACAAGCAAGGAGACAAAAAGCTGCCTTATTTAATCAAGGAGAAACAACAAGTACCTCGTCAAAGATTTCACCAAGGACAAAATCGCGAGTCCGTCGTCAAAACCTAACGCCAAAGAGTAAGGAACGTGAAAAGACCAATGATACAAATGCGCATAAACAAGCAAGGAGACGAAGAGCTGTTTTGTTCAACCTGGTTAATGATATAGACAAGGCAGCTAAATCATTTAAACAGAAAATTGCACAAGGCCCAGTTTTTGTGTGCACTGTATGTCTTCGGTTATTTTACCAAAAATCTGTCAAACATTTTAACGAAACAAGATACACCAAAGTTCAAAAGACACTGAAGGACAAACTTTTTCAACCAGAAATGTTGTATAAAAGTAGTGAGAATAAAATATGGATATGTAGTACGTGTGACAGAACTGTGAAGGCAAACAAAATGCCTGCACAAGCTAATGCAAACAATTTGGCAATTGCAGAAATTCCAGAACAATTGTTTGGTTTAAATTCATTAGAGTTACGACTTATTGCAAGACGAATACCATTTATAAAGCTGTTGGCACTGCCACGGGGTAAACAAAAGGCCATACATGGCCCTGTTGTCAATGTTCCAACAAACATTAAAAACATCTCTGAATTTTTACCAAGACTTCCTTCAGATGCAAATTTAATAGGAATTCGTTTAAAGAGAAGATTGATATATAAAGGTCATTACATGCACCAGTTTATTAGACCTTCGAAGGTAGTAGATGCCATCAAGTGGTTAAAGGGGAAAAATTTTCTTTTTCATGATGTAGAATACAATAGTGACTGGGAGGAGAATTGGCACACTGAAGATCATGAACTATGGGAAGCTATAACTGCCGATGATTTGGAAAGCGAGAACATGGGTCTTGCGTCAGCAGACACTATTGACACTTTACAAACGACAAACGGTAGCAATTCTAATAATGATTCCGCTATCCAAAGTAAAGTGGTACAAAAGGAAACAAGTATTGTACCAGACGACACAGCCTATTCTACAAATGAATCGCAACCAACAAATGATGGGACTACCAATGATGAAGAAGGTATAGATGAGGATAATCAAGAATGGGAATTGTCGAGCCGTTTGCGTGGACTTCCATATGCTAGCCTGCTTCAACCTGAAGCTGTTGAACCATTGAATGACACAATTTCAATTGCCCCTGCTGAAGGTGAAAAACCAATTCCAATCATGTTGGATGAACATTTTGAAGGTATGGCCTTTCCAGCATTATTTCCAGATGGAAAAGGAACATTCACTGAAGACAGAAGTGTGAGATTAACAGTCAGAAAGTATTTCAACCAGCGACTTCTACACGTGGATGGCAGATTTGCCAGAGACATCGATTATCTTCTATCTGCACAATATACAGTGGAGCAGAAACAAGTGATGGACGATATCAATATAATGCTTCGCCAAAGAAAAGGATCCGTTATGAATAACCGAAACGTAACGGCAGGTTTGCTTAGGCAACCAGCAGAATTACAAAACCTCATTCGAGAGGACCGAGCATTTCGATCCTTAAAAAATGCTAGAGGAAGTCCATCTTTCTGGGCGAATGTGCAGCATGAGGCAATGGCAATGATACGCCAACTAGGAAAGCCCACCTGGTTTCTCACTCTTAGTGCGGCAGACATGAAATGGCCAGAAGTAATACAGAGCATTGGCCATCAGTATGGGCACAACTTTTCAGAAAATGATATTAAGGAGATGTCCTGGGAGGAAAAATGTCAATGGCTAAGAAATAATCCAGTGACTGCAGCCAGACATTTTCAATACAGGTTAGATACATTTTTTATAGAATTTCTTCGCAGTAAATATCATCCTATTGGAGAAATTATAGATTACATAATACGCATCGAATTCCAGGCTAGAGGATCACCGCATGCTCATACAATTATTTGGATAAAAGAGGCACCTAAAATTGGCATCCAAACCGATCAAGAAGTCGTTAGGTTTATCGACAAATATCAGATGTGCGAGATTCCAGAGGATGACGATGAAATGTCCGAGCTTGTTCAACAACTTCAAACCCACGTTCATTCTGCCACATGCAGAAAATCACACTCTGTATGTAGATTTAAGTTTCCACATCCTCCAAGTAGAGAGACTTTAATTGCAAAAGAGTGTGAGAATGAAGAACAGTTATAATCGGCTAAATGTATACTTAACAAAATCAATAACATTATTTCTGACAAAGAGTTTGAGAAAAGTATTTCGTTGGAGGATTTGTGTCAGAAGGCCGACATAACACAGGAAGAATATGTTGATGCACTGTCAATTTGCCAGCGTGGAAAAAGTATTGTATTAAAAAGATCCAACCAAGCAATATTTGTAAACAATTTTAATCCAGATATTCTAAAATCGTGGAGGGCAAACATGGATTTACAGTATATAGTTGATGCTTATGCATGCATAATGTACGTGGCGTCATATGTACTAAAAACTGAAAGAACAATGGGTGATCTGCTAAGAAGGGTGTCCAAAGAACATGCCAATAATGATGTGAAAACTCAATTACGGAAAGTTGGTGCTGCATTTTTGAACAACAGAGAGGTCAGTGCCCAAGAAGCAGTTTACCGGATTTTATCCCTGCCTTTGAAACGCATGAGTAGGAAAGTTGTGTTTATAAACACATCTCCTAAAGAACAGCGTGTATCCATGTTAAAACCTATGTCAGTTATAAAAGACATGGCGGACGATGATGAGAATATATTCCAGACTAGTATGCTAACAAAATACATGGCAAGACCAGATGACCTTGAAGATCTTAGTTTAGCTGAATTTGGTGCTTGGTATACATACGATACAAAAAGACAGGCAGACAACGACGATGCGAATTCGGACAATGAAGAAACAAATATGACTGAAAGTAAAACTATAAAATTAAAGAATGGGTTAGGTACAATGCGCAAAAGAAAATCACCAGCTGTAATAAGATTTTCAACTTTTAAAAGCAGTCAAAATCCAAGCCTTAAGTTCCGAAGTAAAGTTATGCTGTATGTGCCATGGCGAAATGAGGAAAGAGATATAGATTCAATTGAAAACTTCGAAAATACAGTTGAAGAGAAAAGGGCACTTATTGCAGAAAAAGAGAAAATGTTCACAGCAGTAGATGATAGTGTTATCGAGGAATGTGTTGCTCGTAATGAAAGTGATGGACCACCAGAGCATGCATGGAGTAGTCTTGCTCCATTGGTGCAGCATGACGAACATGTTGCAATGGATGAGGGTTCTGTTGCCGAACGTAACATCTCCACAGAAGACCTTCAAGCAAATGAGAATATGATCACTGGTGCCGGAGGAATTGACACCAGATTTACGATTGAAACCAACAAAACAATTATGCCTGCAGAGGAGTACAGAACAATGTACGAGCAACTGAATGAGAAACAAAAGAAAGCTGTTTTATTTAACAGACAATGGTGTCGTGAAGCTATTTTTGCCATTCGTAATGGACAGAGACCTACTCCATACTATGTATTTTTGAGTGGTCCGGGTGGAGTTGGAAAGTCTCATGTTATTAAACTTATCCACAATGATGCATTACGAATGTTTCGTTTGTCCGGATTGTTTGAACCTGATGATATTCCAATTATCTTGTTAGGCCCAACTGGAACCAGTGCATTCGCAATAGGTGGCTTAACCATTCATTCAGCGTTATTAATACCTGCTAACAATGTAATATCCTATCAAAATTTGTCAAGTGACAGACTGAACTCGATAAGAACTAAATTGGGAAAACTGCAACTAGTTATTATTGACGAAGTATCAATGGTTGGATCGAACACCTTGTATTTTATCCACCGGCGTTTGGATGATATTAAAGGAATGCTACAGCAAGACAGTAGATTTGGTAACGTGAGCATACTGGCTGTTGGCGATTTATTCCAGTTAAGGCCTGTAAAGCAATTTCCAGTTTTGTCCTTACCTAACGACGACTATGCAGCATTGCATGGTTCCGTGTGGATAGAAAACTTCAGGCTAATTGAATTAACGGAAATAATGCGTCAAAAAGACAAAGCTTTTGCAGAATTACTTAATCGTGTTAGAGAAGGAAAATGTACTGAATCTGATATCAGATGCCTAAAAAACCGGAGCATCACAAAAGATGGTGCAATTTACAAAGAACAAGAACTTCAGTATGTTCTTCATTTATTTGCTAGGAATGAAGAAGTAGACAAGCATAATGAAAAAATGTTAGAAAGTCTTGGTACTGGCATTGTCGAAATACATGCAGTAGACAGCACAAAGGACGAAAACACACGTCAAATGCTAGTTACTTTACCAGACAAGCCTTCTGAAACAGGTGGTCTCAGGAAAATATTAAAAGTTGGAGTTGGCGCAAGAATAATGCTGACTTTCAATATAAATGTCCAAGATGGCCTTGTAAATGGAGCTTGTGGGGTTGTAAAAGCTATAATTCAAAAAGATGTCCAAACAGTTGAGACAATACTTGTTCAATTTGATAACCCTCATGTCGGTAATTCATTGTCATCTCATTCTGAATACAGAAGAGAGTTCCAAGGTTGTGTTCCAATAAAGCGTGTCGGGGCATCATTTTGCCTGGGTAAACGACAAAGTGCTGAAGTGTCCCGGCAACAATTCGCCATCACAATGGCTTGGGCTTTGACGATTCATAAGGTTCAGGGTCAGACTGTCTCGAAAATAGTTGTTGACATGGAACATGGGAGATTCCAGAGCGGTCAAGCGTATGTAGCTCTTAGTAGGGTAACAAGTCTAGATGGATTGTATATTTTGAATTTTAATGAAAGAAAAATAATTGCTGATCAAGCAGTTGTAGAAGAAATGGAACGTTTACGGAGAAATACTGTACCAGGTATACCATCGTCGAGAATTGCCGAAAAAGCTGATGCCCTTAAGATAGCCCACATAAATATATCATCCGTTTCAAACAAATGGAAATATCTTAAACAAGAGGATTTTCTGGAGCGTATGGATGTCATTTGCTTTTCAGAGACTTGGTTATCACCAGGACAACAGATTAATGCAGATATTTTGCCAGTCGATAAAGCTGTTGTCTTTCGATTAGACCGTGAGGAAGTAACCGGAATGGAAGATGTCTCTCATGGTGGGGTGATGATGCTTGTAAATCCTAATCTGAAACCCAAAAGAGTTGCAATGCAGCTGGATCGCATGGAAATGATTGCTGTTACAATTGTTACTGGTACTACAGGATTCAACATAGTTACTGTGTATCGTCAACCCAGCGGCCTGACAATAGAAGAATTTACATCTAAATTTCGTATAATGCTGGATTCATTACCAACGCTGAATACCATTGTAATTGGAGACTTTAATATTGATATTTTACCTACAAAAACAAGTACATTTGTTCAGTTCATGAATTTGAAAGGTTTTCAACAAATAGTAAAAACACCAACATCAGACAGGGGAACGTGTATTGATCACATTTACTGTGAAAATAATGTTGTAACCGATTATGAGGTTCACGATTGTTTTTACAGTGATCACCAGTTTATAATCGCTGGAGTAAATATGTAGAGATTTTTTAGTGTTGATGAATCATGTTTAAGGTAGTTCGGGGGTATAAGAAATTGATGACAGAATTTTTTCTAATTTTCTCTGAAGATAGTATCCAATAGGTGTATTCAGAAAACAAAATAAAAAGGATAGGTCATCGACTTAGTTTTTTGTAAAAACACTGTGGAATGTTGACCTATTTTGGCCTATTTTACATAGAATATATAGGGAAAAATCACAGTTTTCGTGAATTGAAATAAAAAATTGACGACAGAATTTGTTTAAATTTGGTGAAAATTCTACATTTGTTGTCCTATACAAATTAAAATGTTAAAAACGGGGGGTCACGGACCTTATTTTCAAGAAAAATGTAAAAAACAAACTTTTTCATAGTGCATTCTATACAAATTATCTCCCGTTAATTTTGGCGGGAAAATCATTAATTGAAAATCTAATGTGCAGGTTTGCCATAAAAATAAATTGAAGGTATGAACTTTTATTTCTAAACCATTTGGGGTCATTTGATAGGCCCAACTTTCGTATCCTAATCAATTTCAAACATGCCCAGAGTGAATGCGCAGAAGTATACCCCCGAACTACCTTAAGAAATTGTACAGCAAGCGACACGATAACAGGAAAATTTATGTCTAAATTTTGAATGATATTATATTTTGAAAATGTGTTTTTGTCAAAATTATCTTTTCACCTGCAGACTGCAGCAAAGACACTTTCATCTCTTATCATTTGATGTTGTATCATAATATAAGAATAGGAAACACAAGATTTCAAATGTGATTTTTATACGCAATCACTTAATATATCAATACTTTTGTACATATAAAGGGGCGGATAAATAGTAATCGAACCCTCCCTTGCCCCCCTCCCCCCCCGGGCGTCTTAATTTTTAGTGAAATCAGTTACTGAACTGTTTTGCTGTTATTAGACTCCCCCCTGCCCCCTAAAAATGTTGATTACAAAATTGTGGGGTGTTCTTCCAGGACTGCCAGACCCAGACCACTTTACAGTCAGATTTTGGTGCTATCTGTAGACCCCATCTTAGACTGCTTGAACCTATTCAAGAACCAAACTTGCCAATTATTGAATAAAACCCTTCACTAGCCGGGGCCAAAACTATGTAGCCTATAGATCTACCCCTTTTCAAACATTGGTGGTCAAAAATCCCGTTTGTCGGAATACACCACCAGATACACTGTGACCAGATATATAGGAAATTAACATCCCCCTCTACCCTCCCCCCTTGGGGTCCGCGTTACCTAAAAATATTGGAAGTTACACCCCCGCCCCAGGAGGCTATGATGTAACCTGAGATTTCACTTGTCACGTTGTGAAGACTCTCATTCATCGTGATTCGTGAAAATTGCAACAACAAAATCCACGAATCACTATTTTTATTTTTTCTGAGATGTTAACAACACACTCGAACTTTTCCGTCAAAGGCGGAAATTGCCGAGCGTCAACTGGTTACCTAATATAAAGAGGCTCGACC
>JAOXYH010121214.1:0-10341 GCA_028566455.1 Botula fusca
AGCACCTTTTTGCTCGAAAGTTAATATAATAGGATATATGGAAGATAGCACCTTTTTGCTCTAAATAAAAATGACATTTGCAGATAGAACCTTTGTACATTTTGATTTTTCTTATTTATTATTTCACCTATGACTTAGATTTTTCTTCACATGATAAACAGTCTTATTGCAGTTTTGTTGGCGTATAGAACTCAAAATTGATGAAAATTGCAGATAGCCCCTTTTTGCTCTGAACCCTCGAACTACTCATTGATTTTTAACAAATTAGTAAAAGTGGTTTTGGAATATTGAATCATGTCCGTTTTCATAAATATCAAGAAATTTTCTGGCACATAGAATATCTTGGGTATCAACAGACATGTTATGCAGCTCTTAAACAGCCGAATAAAAAAAGACTACCACTGAAATCCCACATTTATTTAAATTTGCCACTCGAAAAAAAATACAGAAGTAGTCGTGAAACTTGTCTAAGCATAAAATAACCACTTGCAGTTAGTTCAAGCGGCTCCCTATTACAACTTTGAAGTTTTTATTATATTTATTATCTTTACGTATTTCCTGAAACTCTTAAACACAAACGAGAATTTTGACAAAAGAATTAAATTTCGTTTGCTGTTGCTTATTATATAGGTCTCAAATATATTTGCATTATTTCATTATGCCTTCATTATATTCAACTTTTTGTATTATTTGATAGGGACAAAGTTGCAGACTTGCAGAAAATATTAGATCCCGATGGAGTTAATGCTAGAAAGCATCATCGCCTCTCAAGACGCATGTACAAAAACAAGGGACCGAATTATTTAATCCATATTGATGGTTATGACAAGATAAAACCGTATGGGTTTGCTATACATGGAGCGATATGCGGGTATCATCATTAGTGTGTTTTACTGTTTATCAATTGCGGGTCACCATATTAATATACGTAATGATTGTCTTCAGCCAAACTCACAACCCACCGTACGTGTTTTCGACACATATGGAACGCACAGATAGGTAGCTAGCAGTTCTGTCGCAGGAATACGGGGAAATGGTTTGGAAAATATGTGCGACTTGCACCAGGCGTGCGAATAATTCAGTCGTTAGCCCATGGAAAGAGTATGTCTGACGAACACGATCAGTGCGTGTTTAGTACATGTAACCTGCAATTAATCTATTTGATGCGCTAGGCGTACGGCTTGCATTTATGACGGACATGGTTAAGCACGTGACAATCACATAGGGGTAAAAACTGAAATGTGCTTTTGTCTTGGGGGCCGCACAAATAGCAAGTGTGGAGTACTGTGTCGTACATCCGAGGCACGTCACTCGTACAATGACTGTGTCACAAATGTGTCTTACTGTCATCGCAAAGCCCCAGCGAGCCGTGCTCCTGACTTAGTTCAGGCGTACTAAAGGGGTATGTAACCCGTACGTACTGAATACATTCTCGATTTGTCGCAGGAGCGGTAGAATTTGCATTTGAAAGGGTCTTCAAGGAAACTGGCATTGTATCGATTTCTATATCTTAATTCAATATCACAAACCACTCTTAGTTTATAAATCCCTTAATCACTTAACACCATCATATATTTCGAAGTTGATAATCCAACCTAAATGCACTGCATTGTATAATACTAGATCCAAAATCAGCAACAATTTAGCATTTCCTATTCCTAGAACAGAAATGTTTAATTAAGTCTAGCTTTTCGTATTTGGAATCATTTAAAACCTGAGTTGAAATCTTGCACATGTACTCATAAATTTAAAGATATGTACAAGAACATATACTTCTACAATCAACATTTCTACATGTATTCGGCGTTATGATTATAGTTTAATATCTGTATGTTAGTTACTATATCTGTTAATTTGCTATCTATATTGTAAATGTGTTATATGATGAGGGCCTCATGTAAGATTGGTGCTTTCCGAATGAATTACCCTCAATCAATAAAGATTTTATTATTATTATTATAATTATTATTATGTGCAGGACCAAAACTCTCTACGGTTAGTATGCGATCCTCTACGAACGGCGCTTAACGCACGCAAGTGAAGCGCAAGTCGCACTGTTTTGTCAATTTTTTACCCGTAGACTGCTCAAAGTAGCACGTACGGCGGGTTGTGAGCTAGGCTTGATAAGTCCCACATCAGACAGCATTACGTACTCGATTTTTTCGATTTTTTTCTCTACTGAAAATTTGCATGAGTTTAGAAAATTTAAGAAACAAAGTTCAGTATTCATTTTACCATTTGTTTTAAGCGTATAATTATAACTATAAAGTGTAAATTATGATGGAATAATGTTCATTTTTTAATTTTTGTAAAATATATGTTAAACTGGAATCATTCTAAACCTCAACCTTACTTTTTGTTGGCCAAGAGTTCTTTGGTATAATTCTTAAAAGTATAACTATTATCAATCATTGGCTAGGTCTAGCACTTATTTTTCTATCACAAACTGAGTTTATAGGTCTAGCACTTATTTTTCTATCATAAATTGAGTTTATTGGCGTAATATTTCAAAATATACAAAATTAGGTGGACGAATGCAAATAGTAAAATAAAGCGTATTTTTTGTTGTTGTTGTTTTGATTCAACGATTAAACGACGTCTGCAACAACACATCAACTGCGTTCATAGTGTATTTTACAAACTATGATCAAATTTGGTCGTCATGAATCTACGCTAATATCACATTAAAGTGGTGAAATATAAATGTTCAGTTTTCTTTAATCACTATTCGGTTTTATACTTCTGTTATGTTCCACTTTAATTCAAAATTGAACTATGACTCAACTATATGTATAACAATTTGATAGTTAAAATTTGAATTAAGAAGAATTGATCATAACACTTTTCGGAGTCATGGTCACATACTGCAGAGTTTATAGAGGAAAAATATTCCGGTACCGGATTACAATTTCATGTTCAAGTCGGCCAAAAACATAAAAAATGGCCTCTTCTTTTGTACAGGCAGTATTTAAATAAGCACTATACATGAAATCGGCTAGTTGTGCAATGTTTATGTCCTTTTGTAGATTAACTAGAGCTTCCAAGGAGCCTGTATCGCTCACCTGACACCTACGCAAAATAAATTGGTAGGGGAATCTGACATTACGAAACTATACCTGCTATTAATGATTTAGACTGTTTGGTTTGAATTGTTAATATTTATGAAAAGGGACGACATAAAGATAATTTTGACAGTGGACTTCCGAAGGACCACCAAACAAAAAATGGTTCAAATTGGCTCCATGGGATAAAAGGAGAAGATTTTTACACATTATTCCCATAGATTCCTCATAAAACTATGCCTATCTGATGACGGTCATCTTAGGTAAAGGTCAGGATCATCAACGAACAAGATTTTTAAAGCGGATTACCCAAAGGCAATCATAGCAAACTTTGGTTCAAAATAGCTCCATGTTATCAGAGAAGATTTTTACACATTTTCCTCATAGAGTCCTACCTTAAACTATGTCCGATGATGGCGGCCATCTTAGATAAAGGTGGCTGCAAGCGGACACAACTTTGAAAGTGAACCCAAGAGCCATAATGGCAATCTTTGGTTCAAATTAGCTGGATGGTATCAGAAGACAAGATTTGAAAATTTTAACACATTTTCCCTACAGGATCCTGTGTTAAACTATGTGCGCTGATAGCGGCAATCGTGGATGAAGGTGGGGATACTTTGAAAGCGGACTACCCAAACACCATAATGATAAACTTTGGTTCCAATTGGCTCCATCTTATCAGAGGATAAGATTTATTGATAAGGTGAAATACCGAGAGTTCTCAGATGAATAAAATCCGATATTCTCACATTTGAAATAAAAGTCATATTTCACTAAAGGAAGTGACGTTATAATCGACGTCGTCAAGGACTTTGCTATACAAGCGGCAACGCGGAATGACATAAAAACATAATCCTTTTGTTTTCTCTGTTCAGTATAACTACTTATATTGGAAATTCGAATAGATCGTTCTACAACTCGTGAAGACTCGTAACACTTGTAAATCACTTGTGCGCAAACGAAGTAATACTATAAATATTTTCCCATATAGGGTACTTTTAAATTATGTCCGGTGATGGCATCTTTGATGAAAAAAAAGGGGGGGTGTCAATGAACACACTTACTACCCAAGGACCATCATGACAAACTTTGTTTCAAATTGGCTCCATGGTGTCGGAGAAGACTTTTACATATTTTCCCAATAGGGTCCTACATGTACCTTAAACTATGTCCCCTGATGGCGGCCGTCTTAGATAAAGGTCAATCAACACCACTTTGAAAGTTCCAAGTTGCCAGAAAAAAACCATAATATATGCTAATCAACCCTTTACCATCACTCTGAAGTTCAAATATGAAACAATTCCATCTTAAACTGAAGAGGTTCTGGTCATTTTAGGGGATTTTTTACCATTTTATTCCTATGTTCTATTTATAGTAACAGTGGTCATGTTGGTTGATAGGCAGGATCATTAGGCACAATTTTGAAAACAGATACCCTTAGGATGATTAAGGCCAAATTGGGTCTATATAGTCTGAGTGGTTTCAGAGAAGAAGATTTTTGAAAAAGTTTATGACAGACGACGGACAGACGACGGAGGCGAACAGGTAACAATAGTTCACACTGGACCTTTTGGCCAGTTGAGCTAATAAAAAGAAAAGGTGCAAATGGGGGAAAAACTGTAGTTTTAAAAAGGTCATCGTAAAATTCACTCTTTCTATAAAGGGGTCGTTGCAACGTAAAATTGCTATGTTTAATGAATATCAAGTATCGGTATTCGCAAAAAATAGCAACATCGACGAACCTAAGCATTTCAATATTTTATTGCAGATATTCAAGGCGTATTCTTTGGCTTCGAGTAGCAAGAACAAATAACAACGCAAAAGTGGTCGCAGGATATTTTCTCCAGTTTCTAAGAGAGATTAGAGGCAAGTCTATACAGTAGTATGAATGAGTTGCTAAGTCTAAATAAGTTGAATTCATACAAAATATTAACTTTACTGAAATTGACGAAGATTCCACTGATTAGAAATTTTAAAATGAAGATTCCACTAAAGTGAATGAATGAGGATTCCACTAAAGAATTCTTTACTTGTCGTTACCTAAAGGTTTGTTTAATTCATGAACTGTAGCGTTGTTAAAAAGTTATTTTAACGTTGTATTACATACATGTAGGTGTACCTCGTTGTGTTCGAACAGATCGAGGGACAGAAAACTCGGAAATAGTAAAATGGCAAATGGCGTTTCGTTGGCATCACCTGGATGAGATGGCTGGTGAACGCAGTTTTATGAAGGGAACTTCACAATCTAATCAGGTATTTAGGTCGAAATACCGGATTTAAAATGTTCGAAAGTAAGCAACAACATACAGATTTTTAAGCATTGACACAAGTCATTAATTATTTTTCAGTTTCATACCTTTTTGTCGTTTTATAGATCGGCAACAGAGTACCGAAGCAACAGGTTTAAACAGTAATCCAAAATTCGTGAATCCAGAAACAAGGCAAAAGCGCGGAAACAAACAACGAGAAACCAGGACAAAACAAAACAGAACTGAAAATTAAAAACATGTAGCAAAGAAACTAAATAGAAACAGACGACACGAGAACCAAAGCACTAGCAATGTGAATTCCCATCAAAACCCAAGAGTGACATCAGGTGCTCCAGAAGGTAAGCATGTCCTGTACGTTAACGGCACCCATCACATTGCAAGTGGGAATATCCAGTGAAATGTCAAGTCTGGTGAGGTTTCAAATCCGGTATGACGAGAAATCTAACTGAAGATATGTCGCATTTGTGAGACAGATACATCATATCGATCCACCAAATAATGATGGCGACCATTTAATTTCTGGAGTGACAATAATAACACAGGCTGATCATAACCCTGACTAAGGAGTTTTTGTGAGAGTAATTTGGCTCTGGTTAGAATGTCACTGTACAAATCACTGGTACGACAGTATCGAATCAACTGTGAAATGCAGACACCATTATTGTCTATATACAAGTCAATATATTACCTATGGTCTCAAAATTTTAATTATGTCTTGTAAAATGTTACTTGTGTGTGAAAAATTAGTGGTAATTGGAGATGTCAATTAGCAAATAAAAATTTCGGATCTTGCTGTACCGTAACTTATTCACAATTCCTTTTCAGCTCACTTAGCTAGTAAGAGTGAGGTTTTGTCATCACTTTGCGTCCATCGTCCGTCCATCCGCCAGTCCGTCGTTAACTTAAAAAAATCTTATCCCTCTGAAACCGCTGGCCCAATATAAAGCGAAGGACAAGGGGCATTAAGGGCCTGTTTTGGCCCAATAGTTTACTAAAATTTGAAGCTCGTCTTGCAAAGGTGCTAGAGAGATATTCACAGAGCTAAAACATCAATTATCATTTAAACGAGACATTTATGTAGATATCTTGAAGAATCGTGATAATAACTAAACATTAAAATGGAGGAATCAAATGAAAAGTCAATTTTCACCTGTTTTTACTTCATTTTTGGACATATTTTGATCCGGGAAACATCAAGCGCACAAATATAACAACTTCATAGTTAAAAGAAAGATGTTTTTACGGAATCATAACTAATATGTTAAAATATTTAGTTTCATGCGCTCTATGTTTTAGGGATGATAGATTCATATGCAACTGTTACAAATGCTATTTTGGCCCATTTCTGCGTCTTAAAGGTAATTTATGACGCCACTATTATATTGATTATGTAATACTCAAAGCGATATATTTTTATGATCCTCTGATACTAAGCTTCATCTACCCTAAATATTAAATTAAATAGGATATATTTACATTTTTGGGCCAAAATCGATCCTTAACGCCCATACTCCTTTGCAAGAATCATTCTTAAGGTGTCTGCTTCCAAGTTTATAACTGGTGTCCCCGTCCATCGACTAACATGGCTGTTTTACCATAAATATAACATAATGGTAAGATGACCATTTTTCCCCCATCTCCAAAACTATAACATACATGTATACAGAAAAACTGGGAAGAGCAAAAATGATCAACAAGTCAAGCTCTACAACAGTCTCCATTATTCCGTAATCATCAGATGACACCTTACACGATTTATTGGCTTTTAAACGCAAGTTTTGACATTTTTTGCTGCGTTGGCTAATATTTTGAAGACAGTAATAGAGAGAAACTGTAAAGAGGACAGTCAAGCTCTACAAGTCTCTAATACATCGGCGACACTTTACACGAGTTATTACCCACCGAGGCATAGGTGAGCGATACAGGCTCTTTGAGAATCTCTTTTGTTTATAGAGAATAGAGCGCTGGTGGTTATCCAATAAGCAAGGTGGCGGCCAATTCTGGATTGATTTTATGAAGGATTTGGAAAGTAGGGGGATATTTTCAACAGCTGATAACTTTCAGATGTAGGTTGTAACATTAACAGCATTTGCATTTTATGCCCTGGTTAAGGAAAAAAAATCCAAAAAACACCTTTTAGACAAACGTCGCTCGATTTGTTAGGGTAATAAACCTTCATGAATACGTGTAAAGTGCATATACTAGGAAAGACGAGAATAATTGGTATCAAATACTGGAGATTATCTTAGCGCGGCGGTTGAGAAAAATCTATCCTGACTTGCGAGTTCTTCAAATAAACGAATACCTACCTGTACCTTTCCAAACTTGCACCCTATAAGAATTAAAATAAAAAAAACGTAATTTACTATAGACCACAGTCCGAGGTTTTCTGGACCACACAAAGTTAAAAGTCAATTCGAAGGAATTTAAAGAACGAATGAATACCGACTACCATATACTTATGATTTAGTACCTGTCTTGTCGACTGATTGTATCGACTTACTACCGCAGTATTTCAGCTATATCGCGAGGAAAAGACGTTAAGTTTCCATGTTTTCTGTTTATTTCTACCTGGCGGATATTATACACTGGTGCACTTGAATTAAACGCCCTAGGTAGGACATAAAGTTGGTTTATTAAACTATGTTCAAAGGTATTTTGTCCAATCGGGAAGAATGTTTGTGTTGGAAAGAGCGCGTCCCCGATGCTATGCCAGTAATGCGCACTGCGCACATCCCACGAATGATTCGATTCAAGGTTGCATCAAAGCATAGACTTATTCATTTATTTACTACTGTTTCTAGGCTCAGACATCATCATTTGGGACTTAATTCAGAGAGTGTTTGAACTGCATGCGGTATAAATAAAGTACCCGAGTAGAATGACAAATCAAACAAGCTTACAAATTAGTATTCTGAGGTGGTCCATGTATACAGCAGGCAGTGTGGGTTGCATATGCGGTTTCTGCTGTAGCCAGATTTTTTTTATTGATTTTGAATTGCACACATATTAATGTGATATTCAAAAGCAACAGTGGTTTTCAATTCAAAACTATTTTATAAGCGAAACACTGCTAAGAAAATCTTTTGTTCCTGTTGAAATAATACTTCAGCCCAATATTGCACTGAAACAATAAAATCAGTGGTATCTTTCATACCATGTGCATTCTCGAAAACTCCGAACAATGTGATAATAAATTTCCTAAAAGAAATTGCAATTTATAATAAAACTTGATTATCTTTTTAAATTCATTAATTTAAAACGTACTGTTCAATACCTGCTTTTGTTATAGATATCTTATTGTCTTAGAAAAAGTTTTAAACCTGAGTTTTACATGTACACTGAGAAAATAAAGTAGTCAAATTGACTAAGTATACTAGTTATTTTGACTGTCCATTCAACAACTAAGTATGTAAGTCAAATTGACTAGCCACCTTGGTCACTTTGACTAATCAATTAGTCAGGTTGACTAGATTGTGACAAGCCAAATAGTCATTCTTCTGTTTTTACTATCTTCTAACCATGTTTGACCACTTTAAATAGTCAAAATGACTAGTTTTTTCTCTCAGTGTATATATGATCCTTTTTTGTTTTATGTAATAATCAAATTTAGAACTTATTAAGACTTTTTGTCACGTTTTATAATGCTTCTACTGGATTTATAATTATCCAATATATTAATCTCCTCGCTGCGATATAGCCATTACGTGCTGATGCGGCGTAAAATACCATCAAACAATCAATCAATCATACCATGTGCAACCAATATAATACAATTATAACACTTCAGTGAGTGCTATGTGATGGTTTATCAGCAAAGGAAGCAATATTGGCCTTGGCATGTAATGATATATTTATCACTTTTTACATTGATAGCGGTGAAAAACCGATGGTTCCCCGTTGAATAAATCCGATATTTCACATGTGAAATAAACGTCATATTTCATAAAGGAAGTGACGTTACAATCGACGTCGTCAAGGACGTTGCTATACAAGCGGCAACGCGAAATGACATAAAAACATAATCCTTTTGTTTTCTCAATTGTAATACAAAAGTGATCAATGTAATAAACTGTATAACTACTTATTGTTAATTCGAATACCTCGTTCTACAACTCATGACCGAACAACATAATATTATGTAAATCACTCGTGCGCAAGCGCACTCGTGATTTACTGTGTTGTTCGGTCATTCGTTGTAGAAAGAGGTATTCGAATTCCAAACGTAATGGTACATTAGTAACAGACTAATAACATTTTTTAAAGAAGAAACGAAGAAAACGGCAAATCAATAACAGACCAATTATACTTTATTTCCATCAGCTAATACAGCCCATAGGTATAATAAATTACATAGCTTCTCAGCTAGGTACACAAAGTTACCCAAGTATTTCAATTTCTTTATGTTTCGTACCAGTGACAGGTATACTACATGTAGTTTATAAGCGGGCTGATTAGTATAATACGATTTTTAATATATTTTGCTTATACCTTGCACACTCGAGAACAAAGTGTTATTCATATTTAATCTTGCCGATAATTAAGCAATGTACATAAACTAAATACAATTTGTAAGTTGATAACAGAGATAATGGCAAAACAATAAAAAAAAAAAACAGGCTGGTAACGGAGATATAAGCAAATCAATAACAGAATGACAACAGTTTCTAAAGTGGTAACGGAGATAAAGGCACATCAGTAACAGAATGACTACAGTAAACAAGTTGGTAACGGATATAACGATAAATCAGTCATAGACTGGCTGCATTTTATATATTGGTAGACTGGCAACAGTTTATATGTTTGCAAACATAACGGCAAATCAATAACAGACTGATTATAGATTAAAAGTTAGTAAAGGAAATAATGCAAATCAGTAACAGGTTGATTACAGTTTCTGAGTGGTAACGAACAATAACAGACTAGACACTGTGTCAGAAATATGACATTCGTTTATGACTCTTACCGGATTTTCACCATGAGTAACATGACGGGTGTCACATGTGGAG
>JAOXYH010121324.1:0-10339 GCA_028566455.1 Botula fusca
CCCTGTGCCTCTTTCGTATCTCGTAGCTGATTCGAGGGCAAATAATTTTGATGTCGATAAATTGTACAAACAACCAACAGAATTTGAACAGAAATACTGCATTTTGAGAGGCGCTCGAGTGCAAGACTTAAAGGAAGAGTTCCTTCGGAGAATTGAGTTGGAAAAGTTGGACAACAGATTTCCGTTGATAATAAAAATTGCGTGTGGTATTAACAATTTCACTACATTTATTGAAAATAAATTTGGCGAAAGGGAATTGCAGTATTCTGGAGAAAGTGCACAAAAGGTTTTTGACGAACTACTGTGTTTTAAAGCTGAAATTAAAGCCAAATTGCAGAGAGCACTTGTCGGATTTATAACAGTCCCTCCGCGAAGCTTTAAGGTTTATCAGGAATTTTGTAAAGCAAGTGGTACACTTAAAAACCCAGAAACTAGCGATGAAAATCTAGTAACCTTCCAAAATTCTGTTGATATTGCACTGCAAGATCTTAATAAGAGTATAAAGTTCGAAAATTGCAATAAAAACAGGCCCATTCAAAAGGGTGTATGACTGTATCTTGGCATAATTCTATCTGTCGCCAAATGAAAAGAAAACGGAAAAGTGGACAGTATAAGGTTTCTACTAAAAACGATTGTAGAGAATTGTATGACGGTTTACACGGAACGTCTGATTTAAAGCACAAGTGGTTTCGTCAGTTCTTAGATATTGTTCGTACAGAGATAAATTACACATTAAGAGAAGGTACTGCCACAGAAAAAGATCTTGCGATTTCTTCTGAGAATACGGCTGATAGTAGTAGTGAAACTGAGAATTCTGCCTCATCTTGGGATTTCAAGAGGCGCCCTTGTATCCTTTTAAATATATTACAGTAGGTGAATATTTGTGTTGTGTAATTTTAAATAACGAGAGCAACAGGTGGTAACTCTTCTAAGATAGCTGTAAAAGTAAATATTTTTGTTGTTAAGTGTATGATAGATTTAGAAAAAAAAGGTTTTGTCATTATAATTTTGCATAGTCAATAATAAGTTTCCACATTTTCCTTGCTCATTAAGTAATTAATCAGCATATAGTCAAAATGGAATCCGATGGGAATGAGGTGCCTGAAGCCCCAGGAGGAGCAGGACTGAAACGGCCAGTAGTAATGCCTAATATTTATAACGGTGATGAAGAGTGGTTAGACTGGCTCTTACAGTTTAAAAGTTGCGCATATATTAATAACTGGGATGATGCTACGAAGTGTAAATTCATATTGGTGAGATTAAAGGGAACTGCTTGTAAGACATTGAGTGATCTGGACAGTGAAACCAAGTCGGACTGGAAGAAACTTAAAGATGAGTTGACCAAGCGATTTGACACAACTACTCGCCCAGACCTGTACAAATCTGAATTTATGAGTCGTCGGAAAAAAGAATCTGAGACATACTTAGAGATGGGTAACGCTATTCGGAACTTAGCGAGGAAAGCCTACCCCTTACTCTCAAATCAAGTCCGAGATGAACTGGCTAAAGATCAGTTCTTACGTTCTCTGGATAAAACCGAGCTTGCACTGAGAGTGCGACATGCCAACCCAAAGACATTAGACGAGGCCATAAGAATGACATCAGAGTGGGAGGCAGTAGAAAGAGATGTCACAGGGAAGGCAGGACATTCAGAAAGAAATGTGGCAGCAGCAGCTAGTGAGAACGTTGGTGCATGTGCTAGTGTCTCATCAAGACAGGACAAGTCGGACGAACTAATTGGGTTGATGACAGAGATGTTGACACTTATGAAGGAAGAACGAGACAGCAGGCCTAGGTCCGAGCGACGAGGAAGAGGGACGGGAGATTTTAGGTATGGAGGACGAACTGGAGTAGACTCCAGATGCTGGAGCTGTAATGAGAGAGGACATATCAGTAGGAACTGCCCACGTTCAAGCAGCGATAGATCTTATAATTGTGGAAAACGTGGACACTTCAGCAGGTCATGTACTGAACCAAAAAAAGGGGGAAACTAAAAGGGGCTGGTGTGGAGGGTCACACATCAGCCAAATACATAGACCCTCAGGAAGATAACATCGCTGATGCTGCTTTATCTGCAGATTGTTCAGCAGCTGGGTTATCTATAACTTGCAATGGTGCAATTGAAGGAAGACCCGCGGAAATGCTTGTTGACACTGGTTCTGTGTTTACCCTAATTAGCGAAGAATTATGGCGAGAAATCTGTCGGGATATTAAGTACAGCTTACGGTGTAAGTGGGCAGCAGGTTGCAGCTCAACTTTACCGTTGAGTTTGGAACTTAAAAATCCTGGACAGCATTCCATAGTTTCTGCAAATGGTGAGCCCATTGTAATATTGGGTAGCATTGATCTCAGTTTGAAAATTGGGAATGTGACAGGGAAGCAGACCACACTAGTTGCAAGGGATTTAGCACAAGAATGCATCTTGGGTGTCGACGTCATGAGGGCCCATGGGCTGATTATAGATTTCAGGTCAATGTCACTTAAATCAAACCAAATGAAGGTTCCACTTTTAACAGAAAATAGGAATTTAGCATGCAGGGTTGCAGTAGCAGAAACAGTAGTTATACCCCCTAGTCATGAAATGATATTAAATAGAAAACTTCAGATGAAAGGTAGAGCACGAAACATGGGAAATTATACGGGACTGATAGAGTCGACAAAACGTTCATTGAAGGGGAAGCCAATACTTTTGGCAAGGACTCTGGTAACTTCAAATGATCTTAAGGTCCCATTAAGAGTTGTGAATTTTGACACGCAACCCTTTACATTGTCTAAAAATGCAAATATAGGTACGTTCCAGACCATAGATATGGGGGATGATTCAACGTCTTCCAGTATTTGTGGTGCAACATCAAGCAATGAATTTACAATTGATGAACTTTTAACAACGATTGCAATCGATCGACAGTCAATGACAGAAGAGATGGATGAAATTTAGGGGAATAATAGAACAGTACAAGGATATTTTTTCGAGCGGCCCTTCAGATATGGGTAGAACATCTGTCGTAAAACATCGAATACTAACAAATGATACGCCAATAAGACCAGGTTGTCGTCGTGTACCCCTTCATAAACAAAATGAAATAAAACCCCACATTGAGGATATGTTGGAGCGTGGTGTTATACGCCCGTCTTGTAGTCCTTGGGCGGCCCCTGTGGTTTTAGTTCCAAAAAAGATGGCAGTACAAGATTCTGCATTGATTACAGGCGGCTGAACACAATTACAAAAAAAAAGATGCTTATCCTCTCCGCCGAATAGACCAGACCTTGGATGCTCTGGCAGGATCAAAATTGTTCTCGTCCATTGACTTAATAAGCGGGTACTGGCAAATTGAATTAGACCCTTCAGACAAAGAGAAAACTGCATTCACAACTAATTATGGGTTATACGAATTTAACGTGATGCCATTTGGGCTGTGTGGGGCTCCCAGTACCTTCCAACGCTTAATGGAGACTGTACTGGCTGGGTTACAGCGGGACCTATGTTTAGTTTACTTAGATGATGTTATTGTTTTCAGCAGTTCATTTGAGGAGCATTTGGTGCGACTGGAACAGGTGTTTAAGCGTATAAAAAAGGCAAACTTAAAATTAAAACCCAGCAAGTGTCAGTTTCTGCAGTCAAAGATACACTGCTTAGGGCATGTTATCTCTGCAGATGGTGTAGAACCAGATGAAGGGAAGATAGAAGCAGTTCAAAATTGGGAAGTGCCTGTTAATTCTGATCAGTTGCAACAGTTTCTCGGGTTTGCCTCATATTACAGAAGATACGTGCCAGCATTTTCTAAAATTGCTGCACCTTTGTACAAGCTAACGCAGAAGCTGGTACCCTTCATTTGGACAAAAGACTGTAATGATGCATTTTTGGACTTAAAACATCGCCTTGTGAGTGCACCAATATTGGCGTTTCCCCGTTCAGACTGTGAATTCATAATTGACACAGATGCCAGTGAATTTGCCATTGGTGCAGTTCTTTCGCAAATCCAGGACGACTCGGAGAGAGTGATCGCTTACGCGAGTCGAACACTAACTAAGTCAGAGAAAAATTACTGCACGACAAGAAGGGAGCTACTCGCACTGGTTTTCTTCATAAAACAATTTAGACATTACCTGTATGGAAAGAAATTCACAGCCAGAACTGACCACAAAGCGTTACAATGGTTATTTGCCATCAAGGAACCTGAGGGTCAAGTAGCGAGGTGGATAACTCAGCTGTCTGCGTTCGAATTTACCATTGAACATAGAGAGGGGAAGCGGCATCAAAATGCCGATGGCATGTCAAGGATTCCTTGTCGCCAGTGTGGGACTCAACCAAGCGTTGAAGACGTGACGGTAGCAGAAATTGCTATTAAAATGACGGGGGCAATGGTACGAAGTACGATAAGATAAATACACCAGTGGTCAGATCTTGTAACCAAGGGACAGCAGGTGGCAGCCCCCAGGTAGACATGACTGACCAGCTGGTGAGGAATCCCTCGAGAGATGCTACGTCTGAAATAAGGAAGCTTCAAGAACAAGACAATACAACAAAGGAGGCATTAAATTGGTTGAAAACCAGATTTTAAACAGATAGAGAGCAAGAGACCAGAAATCAAAGATCTTTGGAGTAAGTATGATCAGCTGATACTGAGGTCAGGTGTATTATATTTAAAGTGGGAAAATGACAATGGAAAAGATACTCAATTGAGGTTGATCGTTCCTAGAGAAATGATTAAAGACATCTTGTATGAACTGCACGACTCTCCTACTGGGGGTCACCTTGGCAATGCCAAAACTTACTCAGGTGTGTCTGATCGGTTTTATTGGTTCAAAATGAGGCAGGAAGATGAAAACTACATCCTTAACTGTCATATCTGCGAACCTCGTAAGAACCCGATGAAGACGCAGAAGGCGCCGCTTCATCCACATCAGGTGGGAGCACCATTTGAAAAAATAGCTGTTGATATTCTTGAGGTACCTATGTCAGATAGAGGTAATAAATACGTTATTGTTGTCAGCGACTACTTCACGAATTGGGTGGAAGCCTTCGCCTTGAAGACACATACAGCACCAGTGGTAGCTGAGATCATTGTTGACCAATTTATTTCTAGATATGGTGCCCCATGCCAGATCCACAGCGACCAGGGACCTGAATTTGAATCTAAACTGATTGCTGAGGTATGCAGGTTGCTTGGTGTTCACAAATCACGAACCACAAGCTACCATCCTCAATCCGATGGACAAGTGGAACGTTTTAATCGGACTCTTCTATCAATGATGAGCAAGTATATTCATGAAAATCAAAAGGATTGGGACTTACACCTCCAAAAGGTATTAATGGCATATAGGATTAGTGAGCATGACACAACCAAATATACACCACCATTCTTGTTGTTTGGTAGGGAACTTAGATTTCCAATAGATGTCATGTACAAACTTCCAGGAATCGAGGATGTAACACCTGATAAATATGTAGCTGAACAATGTCAGATTACTACAACAGGAATATATGTGGCAAGCCGTTTGAAGAAGGGGATATGGTCTGGTATTTTGATCCCCGTGTTAAGAAGGGGAGATATACGAAGCTGAACCGTCCCTGGAAGGGACCCTTTGTGATAAAAAAGAAAATCTCGGATTTAATATATAGAATCCAACTGCAAGGTGGAAGATTTCGGAAGGTTGTTCATTTCAACAAATTAAAAAGATTTCTTGGGGTTAATGCCCACGAAGATCCATTCGGTAATAACGATGGGAACAGTTCTGATGTTCTGAGGGCTGACAGCAGCGGTAATTACGATGACAATGAAGAGGTTGAAGAAACTGCAGGAGGCGAAGTGGGTGAATCACTAGAACATGCAGTGTTACCGCCATCACCTCCACCTACACCGGAGTCGCAGAGGAATATCCAGATAATGGAACACGGTAACCCAGCGATAGATGACGATGAAGAAAATGCAGATGAAGAAGAGTCAACAGATACGACCAAACACCTTGACAATGATTCAAATATTTCAGAATGCGCTGATAGTTCAAACTTTCGACGGTCAACACGTACACGTAGACTTCCTGGTCATTTCAAGGACTTTGTTGTTGGTGATGAGCAATGTGAATAGACTGACAATACATAGTGACTTTTGTAAATATACTCCGCTGTACTATTGTATAGAACTTTTCTATACATTTAAATCTATCACATTTGCTTATAGATAAGTGATAAGAGTAATTCTCGTTTAAGGAAGGGAGTGGTGTAATGTAGGGAGTATGGCAGTTAGTTGTTGATGGTATTGGTATTTGGGGAGACCGGAAGTTGTTTGATCGTCTGGTGAACGTTGAGAGCAGTATGTGTGAATCTGTACGGCGAGTTGTAATAGTTGAGGAAACGTCAAGTTAAGTGTTTGAGTTTATTGTGTATTATTATATATATATTATTGTGACAATATTAAATAGTGTACATTATAGTTCTAATCGTGTCCAAATCTCATTATAACATATCTGTAAAATTTTGTAGACATACCTACCTAAAGCACTGGTGAAACTAACCTTAAGGACCGTCTTGAACTTGCTGAGTAAAGCTATTATATGATTCATTTGTTGCTTTGCTTTTTGGTATTTTCCAAGATCAAAAGGTGCATTGCAATTTATGTTTACGGACATTACTCCCTTGCCAATTGTTTCTGATTAAGTGCATGACTACAAACGTTAGGTTGAAAATACAAAATTAGCTGCAATTAATTTTGACTGTATAACATGTTTTCTTTGTCATCACTTGCAGTGTGTCAAAAATTGTTTAAATTATAAAAAAAATATTAGAAATTATCCGTTATATAAAAGTATAGCTCCATCAATTGAACTGTTACATTGTCTATAAGGTCAATATCTAGGGATAGTCATAACACGTGGATTTGCGTGCATGTTAATTTGGCAGCAATCTAATTCAACAATTTTCAATACAGTTTAATGGATGCAGACCAGGAAACTTGTCATACAGTCACTGGAATACAGTATACATTTATATACAACATCGTGAAAACCTTGCACATATTTTCCCCTGGATTCCGAATCTTTCCACACTGGGTCGGAATATGCACGCAAAAACACATGTATGACTATCCCTAGACATTGACAAGGTAACACTTTGATTAATGACGCTATATTTTTATATAGAGGATTTGGTTGAGTGGTCTAGGGTGCTAGTCATAACACAGTGCCCAGTGTCACAACGTTGTGGGTTCGAGTCCCGCTGAAAGAATGATCAAAATTTGCCAGCATTAAATCTAACACTGTTGGGTTAATTTTTAGAGGTTTAATTATGAATTTTTATATGCTCCTTTTGTAGAATTTGTGATAATTGTTGAGTTTCAGTTTTCTCCATCGAAAACTTACATCTCACACATTGCCATCTTGAATCAGACTAATAGTAGAATGGGAAGTGCCTTATGTGTTTGGAAGCCTGTTAATCATGATATACAATATAGGCATGGAATAAATAATGCAGATACTGTACAAGATCCTTATTGCCATTCTTTTCTTTTCTTAAATAGTAAAGGATTATCCGGGATGATTTGTACGACATTGACTGTGATATTCATCTTCGTGAATGAATATAAATTTACAACTTTCATAATGACAATCCAATATCAGTAATTTCACAACGATGGCTAGAATAGCGGATTTTATGATTTCTAGGAATAGTACCTTCTGCACGTAATTTTTCACCTCATTATTATAGTGAGAGAACTATTTGTAATCGAAAGCAAAATGAAAGCAAAATCCAGGCGAAAAAGTGAATCAAAATATATAATAAAACAATGAAATATATACATTCACATATAATTACATTCATTTTATTGTTGTTAGCCTCAAATTATTACATATATGACCTAATGCTCGGAAATGTATTGATATTAAACCTGATTGTGGCTGTATTTCTTTTAGAACCAATTTGAAAAGTATCAAGTGTTCAACTTGCACCAGTTATTTAATCTTTTAATTTTGTGCCGGTAACCTCTCCTATAGTGAAAAAGAACATTACTTTTTTCATTAACTATCCTTTCATTTGTATTTCTATAACATATAAATACAAGAAGATCCGGTTAAAGCAGGGCACTGGATAACCAGCTCCAAAATTTCTCTCGGAAAAAATCTCACACTGATGCAGGACTGAGTCACAATTTCAATGAGATTTTACATCCGGGGATCTGTCACCAAGTATTCAGCGAGGAACTTGCAGCTTGTTCTACATTGCTGCAACTGTACTTGGCAGCGTCACTGCTATGAAGTAAGCTTTAATTCTTGCTGCATCCCCGTGATTATACATATAGAAACAGTGCCAAGAAAGAGGTTAAAGATATAAAAGATTTCTGGAATTGGCTAAGTCAAAACTTTGATTTTAGTTCAGAGGTAGATAAACGTGAACATGAAACATGATAATGTTACCACGTTTGAAGTTTACTGATTTCACACTTTTGCTGAAAATTTTATATGCATCTTTAGTTTGATATTTTCAACATATACGCCAATAACACTTATAAAGAAGGAAATTCTTGATAATTCCTTCCTTGTATTGAATACAAAATTCATACAAACAACGGTTTATAACTGGATCAGCCAAATGTTCCATAAAGCCTCTTTTGCGAAAGTGAAATTCAAAATGTACTTGCATAAAATCTGCAGATATGTCATTTCGTATGTTTATTTTGTCTTATTTCACTCATTTATTTGAGACGAAACATTCGAGGGCGAACAACCTGAAAAAATAATTCATATTCAATATGATTTCAAACGCAGTAACATGTAGTCGATTTTCCCCACAATTATTTTTATTGTATTCTTACATGTATATCGTTCCATTGGTCAGCTGCTGACTCCTGATGTGTTACTGTGTGTTCGAAAGCTTACAAGAAAGAATAGAACTGGGGGTTTATTTGGTTTTGGGGATGTAATACATCCTACTGTTTCCCCATTCAATTCGGCTTTTGGTTGCTTGTAAATATTGTATAACGTGTTACTTTATTCAAATACGATATTTGACAATGAATTTCCGTTAATTAGCCTTAAACCAGTGGCAGTGAACGTGAAAGTTTTGCATTAAATTTACAAGCGTATCTAAATCAAATGAGCAACGAACAAATACTTCAATGTCAAAATGCTACTTTCTGTCATTATATAGTAGTGTTTTACCAATTAAATCAAACGCAACAGTTCTTTCGATTTTGAAACCCTAGCTTGATGACTCTTTAAAACAATTAATTTTTTGTTTAAGCTATTACGTAATAGAATGCACTGTAGGCACTAATGAAAAGGTCTCCTGTACTATCCGTCACAAGACCTTCACACTGAAAGCCGTATAGTAGAAATGGTATTTAATACTGCCTTTCAAAAGAATTTAGTAAAGAACACCATACTCGTAAGACAAAGCTATTAGATATTGAGATTTTAAATGTGGTCGTCGTTGTGGGTATAAAACAGTCTGACGGGTTTTTTCACTTATAAAGCATCTAGTATGGTTTCATTTTTCTGTTATTTATTATTCATAAGTATAAGTTTTTCATGATAATAAAATGTAACTGGACAGTCAGGTGTGTCGTATCCTCGCGATGCATTATTTTGTTTCAATATTTTCCATGTATTTGCATTCTTGTCAGGATATACAATTATATCTTGCATTCAGTAGTTTTCCTGTAATTTGATTGGTCAATTGACGTCAGGTGAAGACGCCATATATTTTGTTTGGGGCAGTGTTGTTTACAAGAGTTATCGTTCTTTGCTTTGAAACATTATTCAGTTTTTATACATTTTAAGTTGAAATGCTTGACTGTCAGAAAGATATATTCATTACAGAGGCAGTTAGTGACCCAGTATGGGATATAAAAATTACTGACCCTGTATATCCCATATTGCCTCTGTCATTAATAATAATATCAAAATATTTCAGATATCAACTTGCTGATACTCTCAGCAGGGACCAAATATTATATGAACAGCTTGCTACAACATGTGCGAGTCAATAAGCATTCTGTCATACGAGTCTAGAAGAGCAAAAATATATACATTTGCAAACTGATCATCAGCATTCCTTTTACCATACAGTTACGACCCGACGAAAGTTTAATGCTCGGCTGTCGAATCGCTGGCGAAGCTTCGCTAGCGAGGGGTCGAATCGCTGGCGAAAAAGCTGACGAGGAGTCGAAAATATAGCCACCTTCGACCCCTCGTTAGCTTTAATGGCTATCTACGGACGCATTACATTACCGCGACATTTGTAAAATCAACATTACCGCGATATATACATCACCGCGATAAAATACAATACATAACCGCGACATTTATTTCTCGACATTACCGCGATGTTACCTGTAAAGGT
>JAOXYH010121435.1:0-10338 GCA_028566455.1 Botula fusca
AGAAATGAGCATTATTAAGATGATTTTGAAACTAACGATGAACAACATACATTTTTATATGGAAAAACAAAGTTTGGTACATTTTACATAGATTTTGATGCATCGGATGTACACATTTCGTAAATTAATTAAATTGTCAGCACTGTTAGGGACTGAAACTTTGGAAGACCATATGTGTTACCAAAAATTTGTAACGCAAGCAGATGCCAAAATGACCGAAATAGGCAGCCAACATACGGAGAGAGCTTGGCATGTCGGAGATAACACTGTAGTTTTATTAAATTTTGGGAAATTCAAAAGTCTCATTTCGAGCTAGCACCGAATCACCAGCAGCTGAGCTGGTGATAGCCTCAGTGGAAACGATGCGGCAGTCATCTGAATATTCATGTATAGCATAAGCCTTAATGATCAACAATTCTGGCAGTTTGTTTCCTTTACCATAATGAATATCAGACATCTTAAATTCTTCAATAAAAACTGCCTCCTTCTCACTGGCAAATTTAAAAACACACCGAAGAAAATGTAATCAAAATGCTTGAGCTTTTGGTCGACAACTTTTTTTATCCAGTATGGTGGACGTGTTTTTACAACTGACGATCGATATTCCAATGAGGACTAACTGCTCCCCTTACTGGACGACCTATTTTTGCACTCCTATGAGGCCGAATTCATTACGAACCTTCTACAAATGAAGGAAAGACATTAGGCCAAGTCCTTTAATCTCACCTTCCAATACATAGATGACGTCTCATCACTATATCGTTCAAGATTCAATGACTATCTTCATCCGATCTATCCTTATGAACTCAAGATAAAGAACACCGCCGACACCACGAAGTTGGTCTCATATCTTGACCCACTCTTGGCAATAGACGGAAAAGAAAGCCTATTGTCCAAACTGTATGAAAAACGGGATGCTTTCTCATGTCAAATAGTCAATTTTCGTTCATCTGTACTAACATCCAATGTGCACTGGTATGTATCCATGGAGTTCACATTTCACAGCTGACAGTTTTTCCAGAGAATGTCGGATTAGGGTTATGTTCCGTCTACATTTAGACTAAAATCATCGCGTCAAGACTTGTATAGCCACCATCATGTAAATCGTACTGGCGTGTCCATCTCCAATATGAGATCAGACTTATTCCTGTCATTATAGGTTTCTGCTGTTCCGGATGTGTCCTACCGGATATGATATGAGTAGTAAAGCGGGTGTTTCCTGGTCCATGCTCCTAGTTCTTGGTGGAATCAGCTGCCCATTTAGTTATTAAAGTGATCTCGTTTCAGTTTTTGTGACTTCCATGTGATGTTTGTCTGTTTTCTTGGGTTTGTCTTTGCCCCTGGATTTTCGGTTTTTGTTTGTCCTTTCCCTGACTTCTATTTCAAAACTTTTTGCTATTTCTTGGTACTTAACGAATAAATTTCTTGTAAAAAACTGACATCCGTGTATCAAAAATGTTTTCTGTTAGGGGCCACACTATAGTGGTTTTACTCCTCACCAGTCATGATTCTTCACCGGATTTTTCGAAATGCAATGTGACAGATGCCGTTAACACAACGGTATATACTTACCCTTCTAGAGCACTTGATGTCCCTCCCGGCTTGTAAAACCTCCAATCTGGGGCTATATTGCAATCACGTTGTCCGTTAGTTCGTTCAACCTTTCCTTACAGATTTCTCCACCTCTCATAGAAGAAATGATTTAATATTTCTTATAAGGCTTTGACATAGGGACTTGTACCGCGTCCCTCCTTTCCAGGTTTACCACACATCTGCTCGAGGTTTACTGCGTGATTTAGAATTTTTCATATCGACTGTAATGAATACTTTCGTTACAGATATCTCATTTAGAACTACTGGAATAAATGATGTTATACTTGATATATGGCTTTTGAAAAGTGACTTGTACCGTTTCTCCCTTTACCAGGTTTATCGCACATCGGCTTCCTGTTAACCGTGCAACTTATCACCAACGAATGGGATATTCTTAGCACAACTTTGTGGGAGTTCCTATTGATAGTGCTTTGGCGTTTACTTGATGTTTGTTTTGCTCTTTTTGTCTTTTGCCTGTTATATAATTGAGTTTTTTGTATATTGCCCCTTTGTTAAAGCCATTCCATGTGTTTCTGTTAGTTTTCACGTGGCTGCCTGATCTCTAGATTCTTTTTTAAGGAATCCGGACACAATTATTGGATTGTAGGGACGTAAAAAATCAATTGTTAAATTTTCAAAATTTGACTTGTATTTCTTTTACTTCCTATTCTTATTCTTCACCAGTTGCACCCAAAATGTTCAACTTCAGAAAGGTATTGCAAGACCTCAAGATTGAAGACTTCAAAGCTAAACCGCCTGACTATCCTTGTGATTCATTCAAATATAGCCACTCAGCTTATGTCATTTCCTGAGATTTAAATATTGTTGAAAACTCTTCATTTTAGCCAAAGGACGGCGTAAATCACGCCCAATAAACTGGTACTAATTCATTATGAATTCCTTATGGACACCGTGGAGCACATTGCCGGAAAAACAATCAAAAGAAAGAGAAAAGATTGAATCCCTGACATAGTGGATAAAACAAAGTGAGATCTATAAACTTGAATAGTATAAGTCCGATGTAATAGGTTTCTCTTACAATTTTCGGATGTGAATTACTGGACGTGATATGAGCAACTCGGCGGGTGTTTCAAGAAAAGCTTACCCTACCCATGCACCTAGTCTACGCTCCAGGTTTGTGGTTGAAGTCCGAGCTGCTCATTTGCTGTTGTTTTAATTTTTATGTTGTTCTCATTTCACTTGTATGTTTTATATGGTGTTTGTCATCGTTTGTCTTTGCCCTGGATTTTTAGCTGTTTGATCAACATTCTAAGAGTTTTCCCTGACCTCGTTTGCACATTGCTAGTGTTTTGGTTCTCATGTCGTTTGTTTCTGTTTTGTTTGATTGCTGCATGGTTTTGATTTTCGGTTTTTTGTTGTTTTGTCCTGGTTTCTCGTTGTTTGTTTCCGCTCTTTTGCTTTCTCTTGGATTCACGAGTTTAGGGTTGCTTCTTGAACCTGTTCCTTCGGTATTCTTTTGTCCATATTTGCAAGTATGAAGGTGACTAATAAGTTTTTTGTTACCAAGTTCAAATGGGCAGTGTTTTGTACATTTTCCAGTCTGTTGTCTATTCGGTCATTGGTCTGAAAAACAGATGATGGAAGAACAAAGCTTAGGTTGTATTTCCGCAGCTTATACACGTTTGAAGTGTGATTGGACGCAAGCTCAATCGTATTAAATCAAGAAACACATGAAATTTTAAATATTTTTTTAGTCAACAACTTGTGTATCAACATGGATATCTTTTACATATATCATAAAATTGTTGATCAGAAAATTCCCAAATAACCGACACTTTAATATAGTATTAATTTTGTCATAATAATTATTTTTCATTTTACCCGAGCGGCATCCGGTACATTTCCAGTAACAGCTACTACAAGGCAGACAATAAAAATCCAGAAATTTTTAAATGGGACTTTTCTTTCTGGAATTTTATTGGTCAAATGATTTTGTAATGATATATATTTTTTGTCCCTCAATGTTCCCCTTTACATTATCAGTGTAAAAAGTTCATACAATAAAAATAATAATCATAATATATCAACAAACATTCGTAGAAATTTTCCTTGAAATTGCTCCAAAATAATAAATAAATAAATTATTCTTCAAGAAAAAGTTCGAGGTACTTGTTAAATCCTATAGAAAAAAAGAAAAGAGAAACAAGAAAGGGAAGAACGGGTCGATTCATGTTAGCAAACATAATTCAAGCCAATGAAACAACGTATTTCCTACATTGCGTTTTCTTCTGTCTACAAAAATATTATATAGCACTCGCTTTCGTGGTTCAGAACGTCTTCCCATGCTTTCTTTCGTTTAAAAATCCCAAAAGTACAAATTTCAAATTGTGACTTCCATGTTTGTCCAAATCACAATGAAATGGCACATTTTCTTTTTTATTTTTAAAATTGTATATTTATCTTCCAAATCCCGCATTTGCTCTCATTTGTTGAACCCGTTGCCACCAAGGCGCCATATTAAGAGGAGGTGTGACTGCTCTTCTGTTTCCCATTATCAGTGGCAAACATTGTTGTGTGTTCCAATTACATCTGAGATACTGGGAGCCACAGTGATTAGTACCTTGGACACATGTTGGTCTTCTCTCACATCGGTATATTCTACGTGTAAATATATCATTGATACCATCAATAACTAGCAGTCGTCCCATTCCCATCGGCACAAGTGGCTGGTGTTGGTTGTCGCCAACTATACGTGGATAATCCCTACCGGGATTAATACCTCTCTGTCTCTGACGATCACGGAATTCTTCCCAGAGACAATCTATATAGGTGTGGTGCGTGAAAAATGTAGGATCATAGGAAGCAGATTCTATCCTACTCATTTGTTCCCCTACGTAGACATGAACATGATTGTGTAAAAGTTCTATATTGTACTGGTCCGCAGCACTGGGGTTACTAATTTCCCAAAGCCAACGACGTGACATCATAAGACTTATATCGGTGGCTGTCATAAGTCTTCTGTCAGATCCTACGTTTCTTCGTAATGCTCCGTAAGGTGTGTTCCAACCAGCGAAAGGTCCATTCCGGACAACTCCCACTGGAGTACCCATAAACATAGGCGACCACATTATGCTTAGTCTAGGGTCTGGTAGGTTAGCATCTAGGGTATTGTCCCAGTAAGGTATAGTCACATTTGGTACCATTTCCCGGAGTGCATTTTCAATTCTACAAAAGAAGCAGCATTATATTACTATTTGGTGTGTAAAATGATCTGTTGAAGATTTACTCTGTTAACTAAGAAAACTATCATACTACATGTATTATCATTTTGTGATAGATTAGATATAACTTCGATGAACTTAAAATCGAACTTGTTTCACGAACTATCAAAGTACTTACAATACTAGATAGACTCGGTGCCATCCTAGAAAGTTGGGTCCACCGTGAGCACCAGTTGCTGTATTCAGGTGATGAAGAGAAGCTAGGGCGTCATATTTGTTGGGTAATACAGTCTACAAATAATAAGTACAGTAATGACCTGCAAGTTAAAACACATCTGGAGGAAAAATGTAAAAATTTCCCATGACATATTTTGAAAAATATGCAATAATTCATGATTAATGGGGATTGTTGAGATATTGTGAACTACTTTATTCCTGCCAGATTTTGATGTGCCTGTCCCAAGCCAGGAACCTCTATTTTTAGGGGTTGTTCTTCCTATTGTTAATTTTATGTACTTAGGATATAACAGATAACAGTATTGTATTTTTTAATTTGCCGGTATCAATTGAATGATTTGATAGTCGGAAATTGAGTATACTGGCGACGCGTCAGCGGAGCCAGTAAACGGATATTTTCGAAAATCAAATCAAAAATTGATGCCGGCAAATAATAATATACAATACTGTTATCTCCATTCTAATGCAAAAATGAAAATACTTAGATCTGTATATTTTAAAAAGTCGGAAGTGACGTCTGCATTTGCGCACTAATTTTCAAAGCATCAATTGTGTAATTGATGCCTTGAGATTTTTCACTTCGTCCAATCAGAATTGACGTTACATACAATACTGCATTAGAATTAGGAATGTGTCCTTTGATTTGTATTTTTTGTCAGATTGGTTGAATCTTTTACAATATTTCATGGCCATTTACTAACAGAAACCGCTCTATGATGTAAATCATGGCCATACGACGACCTCCTGATGTTATTTAATTTCTGGAATCACATTTTGTGATTGAATGCTTACTCCATATCCTTTCATTAATACTGTGGATTCATTATTATTCGTGGGATACCAATTTTCGTGGATTTCGTAGGATCTAGCATGCCACGAATTTAAGTATCCAACGAATTGTAAATTACCAATTGACTTGTTAACCATGAAATTAAGTATCCTCGAAAACTCATATTTTTCTTGAACCACGAAAATTGGTATCCATAGAAATAAATGAATCCACAGTGATAAATTTAGGCACACTCTGAAGAACTAATGACTAGAAGAATACCGAATTTAGGTTAATAGGTCTGAACTGCACAAGGGCGAACTACACAAAATATTTTATGTCCCCACAAAATCATGACGAGGCAATAAATGTCGTATATTTGTAGTCAAATGTACAGATTTTTTCTTGCAATTCAAAGCATTTCCGCGAAGTTGGGTCACGTCCAAACTTAAACATATTTCCTTAGATAAGCTAAATGAGGAGAAGGAGCATTTGTGGAGGGAACAATTTGGAGTAACACAGTAAAAGAAAGAAAAAAAATAAAAACGTTACCATATATACGGTGTACATTACAGCATTATTATAATTGTTGTGTTTAAACATAACAGACGGCATCACCGGCGAATTTACCAAAATTGCAATAATATTATGCTCCATAAGATTAGCCTTCAGTAATTTCATGTACTTCATGTTGAGTCGACATGCCAGGTCTTTAACGTACCCTATTCGGCTTTTGCGGAAACATTCCACACAAAAGTCGGCAATCGAACAATATGACCACTATTCACATTTATTTACTTTACAAGAAGAACAGTCAGTCCAAAAAAACAAAATAGGAATAGGAGCACATTTTGTATATAATGTACCCTGAAATACATTGACCAATATGGAAGAAGTTTGAATGAAAGGATATGAATGGAAGAAATAGCACAAAAACCTTATTTATACTAACTATTCCTTAAAACATAGAAGAGCCATATCAATATGAATGTGAAGAAAAAACGAATATGGAATGGTGTCACAAATAAAGCAAAAACTAACAGATACAGGTATACAACAAAAATGATAAAAATGACATGGTCTTCAATTGTGGAAAGCCACTTCATGCTGGAGATCTGAACGGGCCGAGAGTAACTATTGAGTAGTTAAGTCTAACGGTTCAGTGTCATGTCAAAATATAAACAAGTTAAGAACCGAAAAGGTAATAAAAACAGGACATCATGCCCAATCGTTGCCGCATAAATGTGGCGGAGTTAAACTAGTTTTGTAGAGCTCCAAACCAGATTTTCTGAAAGTTTTATTGAAATACATTGCTATTAGAATGACAGGATATGAGGTAAGGATCAATTATCGTAAAAACGTGAAGCTATTAACCGGTTATATCTGGACGTTGAACCACAGTTTACTGATACAATAAGCTGTGAATTACTTACTATCCCCTATGCAATTGGCATGTAAAGCAGCAACAAAGAACAAGTTCTGAACGGCCTAAAAATTATGTTTCAAAATATCACGATTTTGACGTAAATCTAAAATCAACAACGATTCCAAAGAACGTAAAAATGACAATGTGCAGTATCATTTATTATATCTACAGTTAGCTAAAAAGGTCTATGAAAACTTTGTAAATATGATAAAACATCGTAAACGCTTTCAGTAATTTTTGACATCGAAACCTTGCTTCAGTACTTTTTTGTAATAAACAAATTTCAGCCATTGAATTCTTTAGAATTTATATAACATGAGCGACATGAAATAACTGGGAAATGTAATAATCAAAGGATGGAGCTATGGGAACTTTGTCAAGACAACTTCACAAAGAGGAACGAAAAATCGTTTTTCAGGAAGGTTATGAATTATGAAAAGCACCCTCAGCCATATATGATAAAGTTTTAAAAAATGAGCTTTTATTGTTAGAATCTGAATAACTGAGAAGCGCATCCCCAACACAGGAAGAAGGATTTTCGAAGGTTTCATAATAAACCAATTATGTGTATAGGAGTTGCAGATAATGGAAGAGTGCATTTTCCCGTATAAGTACAAAATCAAAACATTAGCCTTATTCTTAAGAGTTTGCTAAAATTTTAAAAAGAAATAAAATGACAGATGAACAACTTTATTAAATTATTTATTTTGGAAAAAATTAATGAAATTAACTCATTGATATAGAAGAAGTTGTGGATAACAACTTCGGTAATAGACTCTTACTAATGCTGAATGTGGATAACTAATTTCTTTTGACTGCAACATAATACGTGCTTGCAAAATATCCCCTTTGTGGACACACAAATCCTTTTGAAAACAAAATTGGATGTGTACAATGTCATTTTATATTAGCGTTCAAGAATTACTGAAAATGCGGTCGAAATCCGTTTGCAGTAAAATGAGTTAATGGATAATGGGTGACGACCGAATAGACTGTAATTATGATTACTATACATTTAGGTATTAGGATCAAATGGCACTGCTTCCGATTTCTCTCAAAAGTTTAATCTCTGAAAAGTATTTCTAAGAGAGAAGATCAAAATAGTTGCAAAAAACAGATACTAAAGTCAAATTTAAATAAGATAAATATTAGAAATATCGGGTTTTATAACAACGGATGTCGACTTTAGAAGGTAATAACGTGTTATTATCACGGTGTAGTAGTTTTTGATAGATATAATTAAACAATGACATAAAAGGGGATGTTTTGGTAAACCTGTCTTATCATTCATAGGTAGGAAAATCCTGTCTGATATAACTCATGTATCTTTGGTAATAGCTGTTTTATTTCCTTTTTCTAGTCTCACCGTCTCAACATACAACAGTTTTTATTCTGACATTCATTACATGTGGTAAGGAAATAATTAATCACGTGTTTTAGTCTTCCTATTTCTCTATATTTTACGGAGTTCATATCCCTGCTTAAAAGGACAGGAAAAAAAACCAAAATACATGTTATTTAACACTGATGATACCCCGTGTAAGCAATTCAATACATACCTTGATTTCTTGATAATAGGGCTAGAAACAATTATAAAATTTGGAACTGATTAATTTCTGTTTTGTATCTATACTTTGATGAAACATAGCCAGCGAGACATTCCAATTTAACCCCTTGTAAATGTAGCAGGCTGTACCTTAGTGCTTTATTGGTTATATTACTTACTCTGTCCCTTTTTAACATAACAATTGCTCTGTGAAAGTCATTTCTTTCTTGGTCACTTAAAGTTCTGTATTCCTTTCTGACACGAAGTTCTCCTTCAGGGGGTAAATAGAACAGTCCATTCATCCATTGTACGAATCGTGCGTTAAGGTTGTTATTTGCTGTTCGAAATTGAAGACGACATAATGGAAAAAGTCCCAGAAGTAATAATAAAGTTTGAAAGAGTGAAGGCATCGTCTGAAAAATAAAGCAATGACATGTTATAAATGTAATTTATTCACAATAAAAAGGAGCTTTCTCCTTAAACTGATATTTTAGTATACATCAGCAAATTTACGACAGATTCTTTTCTGAGAGACATTTATTTGTTTATTTAAGTTAAATAATCTTTTCGTAAATGGCTAAAGGGCATATGAAAGAAACACGTCGAATTGACATAATTCAGAATGGTTAATTTTACCGTTATCAATTGAATGAATGTTTGAAGTTTCTTTTCCCCGATTCAGTCAATTAAAACTTCCACTTTCGACCCTGTATGTTAGTTTAAACTGTGATTATTAAATTCATTGTGTTATTTATTTTTCAGAACTGTTTCCACTTTTATTGCTTTCTAAATGCATCTCTCCACTCTATAGCTGGAATAATGATGTTGTGGAGTTTATCAAACTCAATCAATCAATCAATCATATTTCTTTCTTTTTGTAGGAGAAATCTAAAGTAGGATCTGCTTGATAGGTAATCTCTTTGGTTATTTATTCTATCTTCAAAAAAATATTTCAATTGGATTTACAGATTTATTTCTGAAATACAATATCATAATTGTTGCATTGTATATCTGACAAAAAATATACTTCACAAATACAACACTGTTTAGTCTAGATCTAAGACATATTGTATACTCGAAAAGGTAAACTTTATACAAGCGATAGAACTTTGTAGTACGTGATATAAATCATGCTGTCAATTTTTGATTAATTGTAATTTCTTGTAGTCTACTTAAACTAACTATTTATTATATTTCTGATTCGTCTTTTCAAAATACAGTCTTACTTTATAAAATAACTTAAACACTGGGCTCCAAAAATTATCTATGCCTTTTTTATTTTAACGATATATTCTTTTTTTTCATATGAAATTATACGTAACAATATTTTAGTTTATGAAGTTCGTAAAACAATGTATGATACATTTCATACCGATTTAGAAGCATCGGATGTGCACATTTCATAAATTAATTACTCGTCAGCGATGCTAGGGACCAAACTTTTAGAAGACAACACTGTTTGGAAAGGCAAGCACATACCAAAATAACTGAAAGCTAAAACCATTTACGGACAGAGCTGTGCACGAGGGAGATAATGCCATAGTTTTATAACATTTGCAATATTTAAGAATTTTTTAATTTTATG
>JAOXYH010121546.1:0-10336 GCA_028566455.1 Botula fusca
CTTTATGATTTTGGTCTGAATGTTGCAAAATATTTGAAGTATATGTTTCAGACTACCACATGATCAAAATTCCATAAGATTGAAGTACTTTTTGAAATTGGCCATATGAATGAAACAAATACAGGGGAAAGTGGCCATTACTCTTTACACGGAAAACCGGTTTTTCCAATTCTTAGAGGACGAATTAATCTCAAGCCTTCTACAGAAGAAGGAAAGACATTTGGCCAAGTCCTTTGATCTCGCCTTCCGCTACGTAGATGATGTCTTCGTTTAAAGAATTCATAACTTGGTGACTACATTGATGTCGTCTGTTTCTGGTTGGTTTGTTTGCTGCATGTTTTTGATTTTCAGTTCTTTTTTTGTTTTGTCCTGGTTTGTTGTTTGTTTCCGCGCTTTTGTCTTGTCTCTGGATTCACGAGTTTTAGATTACTGCTTGAACCTGTTGCTTCGGTATTCTGTTGCCGATATTTGCCAAAATGATTTGCAATACAAAAACTTGTATCCATGTCTAACAGCTGTCAGATTATACTGCATATTGAAAATATAAGAATGTTGTGAAAAATAGAAAATATAATAATGTTGTGAACAACAGAATTCTACAGTTTAATTTGAAGTTTGTGTATTTGTTTTTAGCATTTCTTTATCAAAACTACTATAATATCATTTTTTTTGGTTTTGAAACCTAAAATGTACATGTTCCTAAAATATGTGTATCTTGTGAGTTTGATGATATACATGCGGTAGAATCGTTGTCAGGTTTAAAAATACTGTCGACACTTCACAGTTTCCTACTGATAAACTACATGGCGGTCATGAGGGTTGATTTGAAACTAAGTTTCGAGGTTCAGCATTTGATGATTATCCCTGGCTTTCCCACGGGCGGGCAGAAATTTTGAGGATCCATTCATTGTTGGCATAACAAATACTTTTTGAGGTTTTACATCTTTTGATGACAATTCCTGGTTTCTGTGCTACAGGTTCATGGATGATGATAATTTCATTAGCCTTTAGGTTTCACCTATTGGGAGGGGTTGATATGCCTGGAGATATCATGGCGGCATGTCGATTTGATAGAGGTTCATTGGCCAGTGCTATCAGAGGGATTCCCTGACTGGAATTTCACACCGTTCCTGTCCCGATATAGCTGAAATATTACTGATGTTTGGCTAAGCAGGCATCAATCGGTCAACTATTTGAGAAAGGATTTTCATCTGGTAGTGAGGCCACGAGTAGCGGAAAGGTTAAGTATTGGTTACGACTACCTGTACAATTACTGTAGCCTGTCACCTCTGCGGTATGAATTGTCACCCCATAACATAAAGGGTGCACTCGACCTCCAGCCTTAAGGTCTGTTAGTCACCTGTCAAAGGTGGGGTTCCCTCCGGGCACTACGCTGTCTTAGCCACTAAAAATAATCGCCATGATATAACTGAAATACTGCTGAAAGTGATGTTGAATTCCAATCAATCAATCATCAACAGGTTGATAGCCTTGAGCATTCCTTTTCAACTGATCGTTATGACAAAGTTTCATAACGCTACTCTTTACAAAATGTATTGTGACGTCATAAAAGTCATTACACTATTTTCTATGTATCTTTTGAAAATTCAAGGCTTCAAACCCCACATTCAAAAGTGGTGTATCTCGAAAACTCAATCCGTGTACCCCAGTACCCCATTTCTTTCTATTTTCAATGTATCGTATCTTACATTTTATAAAATTTGAAGGAAATCTGTCGAGCAGTCATTTACTGACCATGTACCTTAAAATGGTAGTTTGATTAAGTTAACTGTTGTAAATGAACTATTGCTGATGCAATGTTTTCTGACTCCTCTAATGCAGAGATTGACGTCGGCAAGTCCTAGTATTCAATTACAATATAACCAGTCCGTAAATATGATATCCCTATTATTTATATTAGTGTTATTATGTGCACGATTTTGACTCAGACATTTACATATAACACTGAAAATCCTGTTTCCTTTTTAGGAAGTAATTTTTAACCCGGTATTAATATCAGATGGTACCAGTCGTCATGACATGAAACAAGGGGAACTAAACGATTGTTGGTTTCTTTCAACCTTATCTGCTATAGCTGAAAAGCCACAGTTAATGGAAAAGGTAAGATTATACAGTAAAATATACATATATGTACCGCAGCCGTAAAAAACCAGACTTTTTAAAATATGACTGCCATATATTCATTATGTTATGCTTTGATCTTTAATAACTCCGAATTCCTGCAAGATTAATTTGTGCTTTTGAGGTAAATGATTTTCAATTTTGAACAGTTTTTTTTTCTTTTTTTCCATTTTAGATAATTCCCAGTGATAATACGTTTGGAACACCGGCTTATAATGGAAAATTCCACTGTCGATTTTGGCAGTTTGGACAATGGGTAGATGTTTATATCGATGATTTACTGCCGACAGTGAACGGGGACATTTTATTTGCTCATTCATCTGATCCCACGGAATTCTGGGTTTCATTAGTTGAAAAAGCCTATGCAAAGTAAGTATTTCTTCTTACTGGATAATTATTATAGGATTACCAAGTTCTCAAGACTTGACAGGACATTCACGAAACCCGTCTAGTTGGCTTAACAAATACAAATAGTGTTCTAAGAACAATGCAATGCACTTCATACTTTGAGTGTTTTCATGATATCACCATTTACCGTAAATATAGGCAATTATGACATTACTTTGGTAATAAAATAGAACGAAGAAATATGGGAAATCTTATTAGCGAAACAAAATCTTATACGAACTGGATGAATAGCCAAAAAGTTCTCTTGCAGCTAGTAATCTCATATTCCTTAATAATGCAATACAACCTAGCATTTTCCATTTTTATGGATAACGTTTTATCTACACTGCAAGAAACTGAATAATACAAACAAATTACAATTTTCAAAATTTCTCAGTTTATTCCCATACCTGTCAACTGACCAAATTTTCGCAGGTCACAATAGATGATTTCCATTATCACCAGTTGAGATTTTCATCTTGTGCTGATCATTTTGATACTTTTTTGTACAGTTTTAAGGCTTTAATCTTGTCTTTTATGTTTTTTATGCCTATTAATGGATCTGGTAGGCTATATGTGTAGCTGAATCCCTTTATAAAGACTTTTTACTCTTATGACTATATTTTTCACACGAAAAACAATGGTCGTGGCCAGAGTTTTGATGGTTGACAGTTTGACTACCACAACTTATCTTTTTAACAGATTAAATAAATCGTATGAAGCATTAGAGTATGGTTTTGAGGCCGATGCTTTTACCGATTTGACTGGTGGTCTTGCAGAGTGGTACAATCCTGCTGATTTAAGAGAGGAAGACTTCTACCTCATAAGAGCCGCATTCCAGTGTGGCGCCGTGATTGGATGTCTGAGTGTGGTATGTTCTATCTTTATTTCTTTTCAAAAATAAGTTCCAATTTACACCCTCGTATATACTTCATATAAGCAATATATTAGTGTGTAGATTAATATTGTTTCCAAACATTTATCTTTTATTTTCTTGAATGATAAGCGCACCAAAAATAGTTTTTGTAGATGCACTATTCCACAAGAAACTATTTGTACTAAAATGTGAAAAAAATTCACAGAACTGGGAAACGCTGACTGTATGTATGATTTAAACATAATCGGTTTTCTGAAATTTTAATGTTATTGTGCCAAGGGGAAATGTCCAGTAGTTTCGTTGTTAAAAGATTATTACTTGGTTTGTTGCTTCTGTTTGTCTTTTTTCTTTCTTTGGCTTGCTGCTTTTGTTTGTCTGTCCTGTTCTCTCTTTTTGTCTTTTTGGCCTGTATGTGTATTTTTATAAATCTTCTTCTTTCTGCGTGAAGGCGAGGTTACATTTGTCATTTTCAGTTTTTGAAAAAAATAAAATATGTACATATTTCATAGAATTCCAAAAAAAATTCATAGCAAACGATCCAGTTTCCAGATAATAAATATAATGGAAGTCTTACTGAAAAACATCAATACGGCTACCTTGACGAGTTATCAGCAGTAACCTTTAGATTCAGAATACTATTAAACTTTACAGATAATCTATACGCTATTAAATTATCGGACTGTGCCGAAAGCCGAGTTATCAGGTTCATTGATACTTAGTCTATGAAAATCCATTATTCCATTCGAGATAAACAATGGGTAAAATCATTATTCAGCGAAATGGTTTCGTATCTGATATTGTTTTGTAAGATTAAATTGATTATTTTTCCAATTGAAATCAACTTAAATGTTTGATATTTAGTAGCTGACAAATCTGGAAATAAACATACAAAAAAACACGACATTACCAACAAATCACACTAAGATCTGACGCATGAATGCAGCCAAAGTTGATAGAAATGTTGCAGAGAAAAATCCACGACGTTTACAACAAATTGCTGTTTGTTATGTAATAATGTCTATATAGGAAATCTATCAAAAAATCCTCAGACGCTAAAACGCGTTAAAATTTATCATGTGGCAAAATCGTAGCAAATTTTATTTATTTAATTATTTATTTATTTTTGTACAAATCAAAAAGTTAAATGTCAGTCTTTGAATAGATAGATCTACAGAACAAAACACGGAATTCCAGAAACCATGTAGTCGAAAAACGGGTCTTTTTTGGCTCGTAAGACAATCACACTCTAGTTACGTCATGCGACAAAAACAAAATTTCTTTTTTACACATAGAAGGAGCTTAGTGAAGTTTTTGTTTTAATCTGTGTTTGCTTGCAAAACATTTTGTACACTAATTTGGTTGTATTGCAACATTTTGAATCTGTCGTCGCAGAAGAAACATGCCATATTGTACTGTCTTTGTCATTTTTAGTAGTAGTCCATGATTCAACTAATATAAACACATCGTTGTATAGCCGTACTAATTTAATGTTGTTTTCACGGAGATTGATTGTCTTGTTGCCACAAGTTAAGCATACTGTTTTATTATCATGTATTATTTCACCCAGTACATATGGAATCTTTGATGCCATTAGTTCATCCTTTAGTTCTTCTATATTCATGACATGGTGTTGATCAAAAGGGTAACTTCCAATTTGTTTAATTGACATTATGTTCGTGATGGTGATGACATTTTAATTCACTCCTCTAATGAAGATGAACATTTTAATCAAATTGGCTATGAGGCTGTATGAAATACTTCGCTTGATCTTGTATATTCTTGTGTCACGGTACGACCCAATGTGATATCGTGATGCCAACATCAGCTTTGATGTTTATATGGTAAACGCCAGAGAGTTAATGTTGGTGTGTTTCTTCTTGATTCAGAAACATGATTGATCTTCATTTTTATTTCGATAATTTAAGTCATTTTGGTAAAGTATATTTGAAACTATGGCATATAATGTTAAAATTGTATCGATGAACAACGGGTTTTACTTTGAAAGCACCGCTGGTGAATTTTCTTTCAAGAATAAGACAGCAATCAAAAGTATTTTGAAACAGTTTACCATCCACTTCTGTCACTTTAGCTAGTTTATTAAAGTTCGATTACAAACACACTTTATTATGAATACCTGTACCTTTAAGATAATAATTAAGCACCTTTGTTCTGAGATGAGTTCGCTTCTTAGGATGCTTGGTAATTTGTTCAGACATACTTTAGGGGTAATTAATCTGGTCTAATACCTGTTGTCTCACTCTGTCATGGTCGTTTATTACAGGGATATCGTGTTAAGGTTAAGGTAAGTGTTTCGTTACTAACGACGAAAACTGAATTGATAATTTTTTTCTTACTTTTTCAATTTATCACAGTAACATTTGATAACTTAATTCACAAATTTTGTATGTATGATATTTGGAATGATTTAATTGTTGATCAATATTTTTACGATCTGCATGACCAAATGGACACAGAATACTTTTTGTAAACATTGTTTAAAAGGAACCTTATCTTCTTAACAGTGAAATATTTCATGTTTTTGCGTAGTGTCCGATTGTTGTTCTAAAGATTGCAGGTACTGCATTAATTATTCAACAATAAATATTACGATATGGCAGCCTTTTATGTACTAGGAATGCATTGTCCCATTCCACTTTGAATTTTGTACCATGGGTATTTTGCCACATCTGGAGTTTTTATCTGTTAATTGGATTTTCATCTTTCAAAGTTCAACATATTTTTACTTCCAACTAATTTTATAAACATGAACAGCATTAGTAGAAATCATGTCGAAGACACTCTCAGACTTTCTTCATTGAATGCATGCTGATCGTTCTTCAATAATTTTTAAGAATAATTGTATCCAGTGTTGCAGATATTTTATGGTTTTGACTGTGGAGATCAATTTTGTGTAATTACATGTGCATTCTATTTTACTGCTGAATAAATGTTGAAATGGCTTCACTTTTAACAGAGAGTCCGAATTGTATAAATTCTTTTTGTAACATAAATCTGTACTTTTCTTTTGATCTTTCTGGGAAATATATAACTTAGTTTTCAATGCAAGGTAAAATCATGGGATAATCAACTTATTTTCATATTGTACCATGGTTTCGCATGATTACCGACAGTTGTACCATAAACTCGATGTTACAAAAAAATTACACCATCACTTACTCGTTAAAATATTTAAACAAACTCGTGCTAGCATTTAAATCAAGTCATTTATTTCGATGGCTATTTAACCATACAAAAGAACATACCGAAAATGTTACTGTTCGCTTCTGTTTAAAATTATAAAAGTGCGGAGCATTTGTGCAGAAATACTATTTTAGTGGTGTATGCTGCCGTGCATTGTTAGGACGGAAAACGTTTTTAATCTGATAATATTATTGATACTAAATTGTGATTTTGCAGTGTAAAGCTGAGCACACCTTACGTCTGTCTTTCAATTCAGTTGGAAGGCCAATTTCCATTTTGCGTAAACTCTGAAACCACCATCATTATTTAACCAACGCACTGAAAACCTGATTAGCCACCATTCTTCTTTGAGAAACGCCGGTACCAAGTCAGGAATATGACATACAGTCATTTCTAAAAACAAAACTTTCTTAATATTATTAAACATCACCACAATTTAGTCACAGATAAGCCAGATCTGTTGTTTTTTTTTATGAAGCACTAGGAAGTGCAGCATTTTTTATTTACTCTGAAGTTTCAAAATTATTCAAATAAGTTGGGATTTGCGGGAAATATAAGTTAATTGGAAAAAAGAATACTAGTATTTCGCTCTTTTTCTTTTGTTGTCTTATACTGTCTACATTAATTGTTCCAATAAGATATTTGGCCAAAATTCCACACGTTCATCAAAAAATGGCTCAAAACATAAGTGAAGATCTTTATTAAGACGCAGGTTGATTGAACTCTCTTTTTATTCAGGTCTAGTACGAATAAGCACACTTAAAAATTTTCCACTTACACTGCTGGCCCCATGATGATCCAACATTGGTTGACATTTTCATCTTTTATTATCTGTTTTTTTCCCACATCTGGGAAAGTCATATTATAATGGTAGAAATGTACTTTATTCCTTCCAAATACCCGTAAGGGTTATGTTGTAATGAGATTCACTCAAATTGAAATTCAACATATATGATATATTTCTGTGGGTTTTATGAACTTCTAAAAATGATCGTTTACAGAAAAAAATATACAATTTATGATGTGCAGACATAGGTAAGGCTCTGCAGATCAAAACAATGGTTTATTGAATTTACTATATGTTACTTGTGTAAATCAATTTTTAAGGCATCATAGCACAACGCAGTACTTTTAAAATGACTATTTAGCATGAGAATATTTGTGATTATTGGAAATGATCGAATTGTGTCTTCTTCCCGTTTTCTCCACCAGACGTTTCTCTATCTAAAATTCATTATTGTATGACCTCTTTTGGAGTTGACACATCAAATGTTTGAAATAGTGAATGATTGAAAGATTCAATTGTTATTGAGCAAAACTGAAAACTGACACATAATAAAATGGTTCTAAATTGATAGTTTCCACATTATATCAATTATTCATTTAAACCTGTCCAAAGACAATTATAGTGTTATGTTGACACAATTCAAACGTAATGATAATGCAATATTCTATATATGGCGTTGATAATTTTAAAAACCGGAATTAGAAGTAATTTCTTTTCTTGACCTATTGAATGTCTACTAAAAGATGTAAGTACGGATGTAAGTGCGTAAATTTCTATTTTGTAATTACAAGAGAATTCTTGAAATTACAAGATAACTCTCTTGTAATTATCTTATAATTACATGAAAAGTTTTGTGTAACTACAAGATGGTTTCTTGTAGTTACAAGGTAAGTTTCTTGTAATTACAACATACCTTTCTTGTAATTACAAGACACGTTTCTTGTAATTACAAGATACCTTTCTTATAATTACAAGATAAAAAATAACGCAACGTGGCACTAACCGCCTTTCGTACTGTACATATATTGTTTTAAAATCCAAATGATATAATCCTTTAGTATTTGTTGCTTTTTGTGAAAATCGGGATTGGATATCCTAAGTTTTAATGGTATATTCACAGGATAAAGGGGACAGGGATGAAAGAGAGAAGAAAGGGATGGTATCCAATCATAGTTACGTTATCACTGGCGTCGAAGAAATTCCATACTTACAAAATACTGCTAAACTTATACGGATGAGGAACCCATGGGGAGACACAGAATGGAACGGAGCTTGGTGTGACGGGTGGGTATTTCACAAATATCTCTAACTTTTACTGGCTGCTTTAAACGATATTCTTCAAAAAGTTATCATACGTTTACTTTGTTTTTAATATAAATCCTTCTGTTTTATGAATTGATATTGAAATAAATGGAACAATATGTAAAGTCCATCATGCCGAGAAAATATTTTTTAATACAGTACGTATAAATAACTTAATTGTAACGTGTTTTCAAAGTAGTTTTGTATTATTGGAATTACCTTCAAAACATTCTTTACCAATCAGTTCCTTATTGCTATGTTTACAGAAGTGACGAATGGACTCATGTACCCGAAAGTGTTCAAATCGACTTGGAGCTTAAGACACAAGACGACGGTGAATTCTGGATGAATTATAATGACTTTCGGAAAGAATACTGTAACATGATAATATGCAATTTGTCACCAGATTTCGATCATGATGGAATCAGTGACAAGGCTGGTATGAACATAATTTCATTTTTGGAAGGCTGAAAATACACATTCTATTTTGATCGACTTATACCACAGGATAGATGAAACTGTTGGTAGACTACAAGCCCCCGATAGCATCATCGACCCAGGAGTCGGCATTCTAGTGTTGCTATGAAATAATGTGATATATTATGATTTAAGTTAACCGTCTTTAAACTAAGGCTCATCTCCCTCAAAAGGTATCACATTATTTGGACCTCTGTTTTTCAACATTCCATATGATCTGGGTTCCGTACTTTGGTCTACAGAGTCACTGAAATTTATACAAGAAAGCACAGGTCTGGGGTGCAAAATCATATAGGTATCTTGGATGGTTTCTTGCAACCACTGGGTCGATGCCAGTGCTGATGAATTGAATGTTTCCAAGGGTATCAGCCGTAAAATTATGTGATTCTTCTAATTAACATTTGATTTTATTTATTATGTAATTTTTATAAAAATAAGACTATTCTCCGTTATTGAAAAGGTGTCATTAGAATTGGTCTTTGATTTTCAATGCTCCTCTCCTGGTACCAGAGTCGGTCTCGGGGATCCGTTTACAGAGTTGTACGGGCGCGTACCCACGGTGGTGGATAGGTGAATGTTGACTATACAATAGACATTAACACTTTTAAAGATATTTAACCAAAGAAAAGATATAAAGACTTTTAACAGAAAAAGGGGATGAAAATTAAGGATGTTGCAGGTTTTTAATGATATTTGATATTTACCGAAATTCACCCAGCTCTTTTCGTAACGATTGGACCCCTTGTGAATATAGCTGAAAGATTGCTGTCTGGACGTTAGTCTCGGGTAATATTTAGAAAGGGTGGCCTGGTATGAAATTAGAACTACTAAGTCGATAAAACTGTTGGTGGACTGGATTTCCAAAAAGGTATACACCCCTGTAGTCAGAATGTGTGTATATCATGAAATAATTTGAACATGCGATCATTAACCTGTGGAGTTCTTAAAATTAAGGTTTTCTTACTTTTATCTAACGTTTATCACCCTCATTGCATAACTATCCTAAGAGAGAATATGTATACTTTTTGGACGTTTCGTTTTCTTCATAACAATGTACCATACCAAAAATAACATATTTACTTCATTGCATAGGTATCCCAAGATCATTCAGACCTTTGTTTTTTTTCAACATATAGTTTGTCAATCTTTTGATTTGAAACGCC